>SJOL01007067.1:190515-229924 GCA_004794785.1 Opisthorchis felineus
GAGTTTCATTTGTCCCCCCCCCTGAATCTGTACTTGCACGCTTAAGTTCCTGTGGTTTTTGCGATGCCGTCTGATAGCCCTAAATATGAATGGTTAACGTAATAGTTGCGTCACAAAACACTGTTAACTCTCCACTGTGTAAACACTCCCCACTTTCTGTCGATCAGCTCTCTTTAGGACCACGCAACAATATGTCACTTTTCCACCCGAATAGCGAAAATATAACGACTTTGGTGAAAGCACTACTCATATGACTGCTCATCTGAATGCTTCGACAATTTACGAACAGCTCTGCCCTTCTTAGGCTTCACTAAGCCCTGGTAATTTCCAGTGTTTTCGTCAACTTTATGTTCTACTTAGCCCGTAAATTTCAAGCAATTTGCGAGTGAGTGTATTTCACCAATAAAGCTGTACCGTTTATCCTAGTTTTAAGAGTTTTCTTGTAGCCCTGGAGAGGCCTAGGCTGCCAGAGCAGACAAAAGTCTAGGATAGTGTTCGACGATACGTGTCCCCAACTCAGACATCCTAATGGTTCCAAGACAACAATCATCGGGTCGGAAATGATCTGGTAGCCTTCTATCATTAGTGGGCAACTATCTCAAACACAGGCATCGAAGCTTATTAGGAAAACTGTCCTCTACTTTAGAGAGAAACGAAGCTCCGCCGACCAAAACGCACAAGCTGCGACGAACACAGACGACGAACTCTATAACCCGTTGAGGTAAAGACACCCGCCGGCTAAATTGCCCAAGCTGTAATGGCCATTGTTCTTTCCTCTTTCCGTCTGTATCATAAACCGGCTCACAGATACATGATGTGAGTTTCAATCCGGATTTAACGAATGCCCACAAGTTGTTTGATTATAATCGTCGGCCTGTTGGAATGCCAGCCACTCAATAAGATGCAGTTCGCCGGAATATATCCTTGTGAATCACTAATTTGGAGGCATACGAGAAGTCACTAGACAGGCTACAATGATCGGCTCGACTAGGAATTACAATCCAGCGCAGTAAAGTTTACCGAATCTAGACATTTTTTCTGCGGAGAATACGAAAAATCATGGGGATAAAAGTAAGCAAACAAAATTACTCATATAATAGCCTAGAAGCTAAACTCTGTGCTAACTAGGGGAACTTCGAAAAGGCCCGAAGTCAATTGGATATTCAATTTAACAGGAGATGAAAACGGTCCTTTCAAGCATGTTTTATCGGGGAAGTTGAGGGATGAAAACAGAAAACTAGGTTAAATTACTACTCGGAGAATAAAAAAAAACATGATACTGTTTACTCAGTGGTAGGATTGTTTGATTGGTGGATCAAGGAAATGCCGGAGGTATCGTGTTTCAGTTTCGCTGACAGAGAAAGGAGTTGTCTTTTTGAATGGCGACCGCTTCAGCTGGTTCGCATTTTCTTTGGTGGATAGCGTTCAACCGATTTATGGTACCTGACCTGTTACGCTGAATAATTCGGCTAGATCGATCTGGTGATCAGGTGAGAGGCGATAGCACTTGTTAGGCTGTTACATGTTTCAAACGAATCGACGAGTGATTCTCGATGCTCTGAGATAAGCAACGTGTCGTCCGACTTACATACGTTCGCTTTCGATAGGCAGTCAGGCAGAGAGTTACAATAAAAACGACATGTCTTCAGAAGAGTTGACCTATCAGTCGAAATTCTCCATCACTCAGTAGACCGAGTTGTCTTCATACGCCAGTAGTTTAGCAAAATCGGATATTATTTTAACCGACTTTTTTAGTTCATTATTGAACTCGTCCTAATGAGATGCGATTGAAGACAATTTTTCGTAAACTTTCACCATTTTATTAAACTATGGACGGCGCAACCGAAAAAAACTACAACTCCCAGTATAGTGGGACTTTGAAAAGTGCAAAATAAAAGTACACCGGCAAATTCTTAGTGAATGAACAACCATATAAGGAGGACGCCTGCAAGGAGAAGCTAACGAGTATGCTATTTCGTAACAAAGAAAAACGCATCACTGATGCTGTGCAGCTCTCGGTCCATATTGTGTGCACTAGTTCTTAGGTGGATGAGACGTTCTGAGTGATTTTATCGACAATTCTGCCTGCGGAACGTGCAAGAACCACATGTAAACTATTAATATCGTTCCGAAACAAAGCTGTTAACAGCACTAAGCTCCCAAAAGGATGGTTCACCACAACACAGGTTTACAAGAATGGATTCTAATCGCCACAATGAACATTTTGGTGTACTTACAAGAAAAAAGTCTTCCAATTGGTTGAAAACAATTACGAATCGTGTGTCTGCAAATTGTCAAGTGACTACGTTCGACTGACAAAGCTAGAGGCAAACTGGGAGAAATACTGCATATTAAGTAAAAGTTGCTTGAAGCACAGCTTAATCCCCATATCTGCAATGGTTAAGCCACCGGACGCTTCATTCGCTTCTACCCGATTAGCATTCTCAGAGGCCAACAGAGAATTTACTTGACTACTCGGCGTTTATCTGATATTCGTCACCACGCATGTCGGCCCAACCAAGATCTTCAAACCATACTCTCGCCCGCAGAGTTTCAGTCACTCGAAACCAAAGCCACAGCGGCCCAAATTGAAGCGAACAACAAACCTCGGGGTAGTGGATATCCAGCTAGTTTGATTAGGCGTCAGTTACGAAGGGTGCTGTTACCGGTTGCGAAACCCAACAGGGAATGGATTTGGGCTGCTGTTATTCCATATAAACCAGGGACATCAAGGGTCATTCGAAGGATTCTAAACACGGCTAACATGAGAGTAGCCTTCCAGAGGGGAAACACTCTGCGCTCTGCACTGATGCAATTGAAGGATCGCCTCCGTGCAAACATAGCCAGGCACTGTGTCTACAAAATTAAGAGTATCGACTGCACTAAGGTCTATATAGGACAGACGGTCACGGAACTTCACACCAGAATCGGAGAGCACAGGAGGAAAATAAACAGGTGGCCGAGGAACGCAGATGAATGTCGAGCGTTACTGAAAGACTCGACAACAGCGGAACATGCACTGGACACGGGACACAAAGGAGATTTGGAGGATGTTGAAGTTTTGAGGCCACAGAGACTGGTGGCTGAGGCGGTAGAAATCGCCAAGCATCCGAGCGTTCACAGAATGGAACGCGTAGAACTGACAAGTATGTGGATAGTAGTTTTAGATCGGTTGAGCTGACACTTGTTGGCGTGCGGTTATCAAAGTGAGGAGTAATCATCTGAATTTCACTCATTCTCACCCGCCTTCCCCCCTACCATCGACCAAATTGTCTTAGCACTCACAAGCCCACAATGTCCAACGAAATCTATCAATGTCACCAATGGTGAATCATCAACTGAAGCACCCTAAAGTGGAAGATCAAAGTATTAAACTCGATCAAAAATAATTTGAAACTCCCCCAACCAATCAACCACAAGATGTAATCAAACATACTAACTGACAGGACCGTTTAATTGATATTCGACACTGATATAATGCACTAATCTGAAGAGGTCTTACTGACTGGTCTTACCGTCTGCTTGTGTGGTTGACCCCCTGCAGGCGTTCCGGTACCTTGTCCTCTGGTGTAAACTAATCAGCGCGCACTTTACAGCCCATAATTTTAGGGGGAATTTTCGGTTTTGAGACAATGATAAAACTCTAACTTAACAAAAAATTGTAATGTACACCGAGTAAGTGAGAATGGATGAAGAAACAATGGGAAAATATCTGATCTCTGAGTTAGGCAACTTGATTGCAAGCGTTGCGTCACCAATTGAGGCGACGTTACCACTACGGCACAAACATTGACCGATCGCTTCAACTGCATAACAACGCACCGATGATATCGCCTCGACTGATGATGAAACGTTTGCAGTCAAATTGCTCGGCTCAGCGATACAAATCAGGGACCACTTAAGCTACTTGATCTACAAACATTCTCTGCAATAGCAAAATATGTGATTGTGACTGTGCATTTTACCTGTTTTGCTTCAAGGAATTCTACAGGTAATTAAAGCTATTGCAGAATCCCACTTTACTCATCTTAAATTGTTCAGCAGAGAATGTTGAATTCTCAAGCAATGATGATTTGGTTGATCGAGCAATATTCGCTTAAACATGATAGGTGGGTTCATGTACGCTTTACTTTGATCAGATCTAGCGGTTGTTTCAAAGCGGATGGGGAAAACTGATGTTCATGAAACATCGGTCATGTGTGCAAGCTTACCAAGCAAGCATCAGCCTCCCGGCCACTAGCTGAAAACCAAATCGTCCAGAAATGGGTCGCTAATCAGCAGCGTGATTGTCTCGCACTTAGCATCTCACCTCAGGACACTCATATCTTAACCGAGGAATTCAAATCACATGGCAAGCTGTCGAGAGACGATTTCTTAGATATACGGTTCACCTCCTCAAACTACTTGCAAGTTGTTGATAGTAGCTTAGCATCATAAATGTAGGTTTCGTCCAGTAATTTGAGTCAGCCTATGCCTCCAGGGCGATTTGAATTCACATTCAGGCTGCTGCTAATGACTCCTAACGAGGTTGGGCAGTCGCACAGTTATCGACTTTTGACCTAGGTTGGTTTCACTTACGAGGAAAGATCCCAACCGAAGTATCCAAATTTCCTCACACTATCAAACCCTTCCCACTCTAGCAGGACAGTCAAATGTTTTAGAGGAGTGCCTGTTATGAAATTCTATAATAGCATGCTATTTATAGATGAATTTTAGGATTTAATGCACGACTGTATCATGCAAAACGGACCACTTGAAGATTACGGATCATAAGTAGAGCACTTAAAATGTACATTTTTCACTGACTCCGTAGGTGCACCGGGAGGATTCGGATTGAAACTTAAAAGGTCATTCGGTATTGATCCTTGAGCAAAACATTTAAAATTGCCTACTGCGAGCTTGTTAAGACAGAAAATGCCTCTTTATGCTCACCCCATACCAGAAAAATTATTCCAAATCCACTAATTGTGCGTATTTTCGTTTCACGAAAGTACAGTCATAGTATTACGTAGAGATGCGAACAAGATTTTATCAACTGTATATGTTCACAAGAATGTTAGATTTGCTCATGGACAACGTATTTGTAAGGGGACTAAACTGGCTGCCCAAATTACTTGATCCACGAGAACTTGAACGCGCTTCATCGTCACAAATCGGCTCATAAAAGAATTGGTGCTTGATAAGGTTGTTTTTTAGTGAAATCTTGTTCAACAAACACGAGGCAGCCACAAACCGCGACACAAGTTTAGTTCTCTCACATGTTCTGAGTTTTCATATCGTTCTTGTGTCTTCCACAGACGAAACTTAGTTCGTAGTGTTATGAACGCAGTCTTGTGAACGAGCTACCTCAAAATCGACAATTACAATAAGGATGAAACACACGTACAGTGCTCCTCCGTTTTTTTCATTATAGAATAACTTGGCTTACAAGACGAAATCTTCATTAAGGCCTTCTGGAGGAATATTCGATCGTCCGAAACTCTCATTTCTTCTTGGCATGTTTGCTTCACATCTGTTGAATAAATGTAATTTTTCTCAAGCAGTCTGATTGCCAAAATACAAATATATCTTTTTCAAGTGAGCACACACATCGATATCGATCCAAACAACTATAAAAGAGCAAAACGAATTTGCCATGCGAGTGAATATAACACTGGTTAGAATCGGTACTTGAATTCAGTAAGAACGGATGTATTAAACAAATCATGTGTCCTAGGACGGGTCAACATATCAAGAAGATCACGAATTTAAAGGCGATCAGTTTGAATCCAGTTGTACGGAAAACTATGCAAAGTGTGGAGAACCAGGCATGTGGATCAGTGGATCACGTGACAGCCAGGCCAGATAGAATATGACCGCAAGTTGAAATATCAGACGTTTGATCACAGGCGGCTGGATTGCGCAGCTGTATTCCCACATCCTCGACGATTGGAGATCGACCGATTTTCACCGTTTGTGACTGGCTGTCTGGCACCAAAAATGATGATTAGAAGTCAGGTTCCCCCTCCGCAACTCGAGGAGTTTCTGCGGGCTCTGACAGAATCCCATTTGATCACGTCATGAACAAAACTAGCAGTCAAATAAATATGCACGACAGTTGTAGAGTAACATTTGTCCTTCAAACTTGGTCCTGTTCTTGAGTCCCTAGTGAACAGCTAGTGTGTGAATTCAGTAAGTGCCGTTACCACTTACCGATCAGCCAATAATCACTGTTCATACAAACTGTTTTTTTCCGAGATTTGCGCTTGAACAGCCCGTGCGAAGAGTGTTTGCTGATAATTCCAGCTCAAAAACAGTGAACGAAGAACAGTCATATGAGATTAACAGGGAAGCCCACATTAATTCACACTTCGAGGAAGGAAAGAGACGGCCAGATCGACTAGGTTTTCAGGGGAAGAGTCACATCGAAACTGTCAGAACGATGACCTTAACTCAAACATTTGCAAAACGCTTTCGGATCACGCTCACATTTTCTTCCGAAACCATCAGCCAGTCCGAAGAATTCTACCTATTACGCCTTTTTTATCCATACGCAAAAACAGTCGGAGCATTCTAGCTTTATGAAGAATCGGATGAAACAGAAACTCCTTACACCGAGTGCCCCTTTTACATTTTTATCGTTCAAGTATCCCAGTTGTATTTTTTGAGCTGATGTAAACGTCAGCACTCATTTGGAATTGCATGGCCCCAATGAGATGAGCTTATTTGACCTGGAATTATCAATTCTGAAGTAGGGTTGTGGACCTATCCACTTGCAGGATATTCACATCTGCTGGCAGCCACTTCAACTATGGCGTTATGAAATGTTTGACGAGAGCATACAAGTGGAAAGGAGGAAACTTGTTGACTGAATAGGTGGGACAAAGCCGTTATTATGGCACTGTGTGACACTGTGCATTAAGCGGTTCGGCTGGTATGTCTCTTGATCTCTAGGCAGTGCACTTAATTCACTACAGAGAATTCTGGTTGAAGGCCGTTTTTCGGGTTTGTAACCATGCTGAAACAGATGGAACGGTAGACTCAGTGAAGCCTTCTGTGTTCCAAAATTTGTGGGTATTCTTCAGGACAATTTACGCAGCGAAAGCATTCAAAGTTGATAAACAATTGAAGGTTGGTATTTTAGGTTTTTCAGTTGATGGACGACTCATTCGCTAAGCCTAGAAATCTCTCTTCAAACGTTTTGTCCTCAGTCGGGATGGCATCACCAATATATCCTCCTGAAGGCGATGTGCATCTTTCCAATACAGACACACGGAAAAGGTGGATAACGATATGTAAAAAAGCGTGAGGTGAACCAAAGAACTTGCATGTAAAACCCTAACAGTCGCGCAAAACAGCCGTTGCTCAAGATTACTTGTTTCTCCTGTCCCAATGGATTGAGCGGTGGAGAGAAATTATGGGTCAGGACTAGTGGAGGAGACAGTAGACGAACCACCAGTATTCGTCAGACTTGGTCATTTGTAATCCATATCTGCCATGCGCGAGTTAGTTTATTTGTTTCCAAATCTCGCTCAATAATTTTTTTTCAAAAAAAAAACTGAAAGCCCTACGGAGACGTTTGTTCATCTCTCCGACTATGTCTGTTTATGTATCCCGCCACCTCCTTGTACAAGGCAAACAATTTTTTATTCATCCTTCTTGTACAAATTTTTGCATACGTTCTCCGTATGGAATTTTGCCGGAACCCAACCGGTGTTTTACACGACCCATTCTCCATAAAAAATTTTGGAAACCGATTAACACAGCTTCACATATCCCTTTTCATCGGAAAAGCTTATCAGTAATATTGGTCCGGTTTGTGTGCAAAAACTGCGCAAAATCGTTACTTATACACAAGTCATCTTATCCACACGCCCCCTTCTTGTACAAAGGTCGAAAATAACCGATAACTGCTTACACAAATGGAGGTACTTGGTTGTGGTGGGGCTGACAACCAGTAGCCAGCGCAAGGGCGAACTGGAGGCGATCAATGGATGTACGGGGACATCAACCGGACCTCGGATCAACAACCTGGATACAACTTGGTATCACACCCTCCTAAGCCAAAAGTATTCACACCAGCAGCAACAGATTTTCAGTCTAGGTGATCGGCGTCGACTCAGGGAAAGCCACGATTACTAGCTCGGCTTAACCAAACTGAAGGAATTCCACGTGCTCTAGAATTCCACATTTGCTTGAAATTCTCAACTAATTTGACTTTCTTGAATGTTTATCGTGCTCACTAGGAATCCGTACCTGTTACGAACACTTTCTATGAGTTCGATCCTCATATGACGTCCTCGTCAGTATGAAGCCTCTATCGGCTGCCACGGTCGTATCTAACCACATCGGTAAAATGTGCAACGCAATGCGCGCAACGTTCAATATACAGCGATGTGTTAAGGAATGTGGAGTTTATTCAGTAACTTATGTGTGGCGTCCTATGTTCTATGACGCTGGACAACCTCGCAAAACCAAATTTTGTTTGCAAATGAGTGTATTTCGCTAACCTTACAAGTGCTTTAAAAAACGCCGAGGTTTGCAATAAAACTCTACGCGTTCATACAAAATTGCATCGGCGATTCAATCGGTACGCTTGCATCAACACCTGGCTTGTCTGGCTGCCCCGCTTGTGTGTTTGAACATGAAATTTGTTGTTTACTTTTGCCGTTGTGGTCGTCCTTCTCTCTTGCAGGTTTTTACCAGGTTAAGTTCATGTTACCAACGCCACTGGTGAAATACTTGTGGGCAGTCTTCAAACAAAAAGCAGCCCCCTACCAAAACTTTTTCAATCAGCATGGAGGTAGAATTCCCCGGGGGAAATAATCAATAATCGTCGTTCACATTGTGGGCTTGTAAAAATCAGCAATTTTATGTCTCCGGACAATCAACTGCCTCCTTGTTTTGTGGGACTTTGTTTTCGAGGTGGAAAATGATTAAAATTATTGGTACCTCCTCACAAGTTTGAAATTTTTTGACAAAAATGGCGGACAACAGAGGACAGATAGTCAAACTCCGTTTCCAGGATCATTGTTTTTGACACGTCGCACAACAGCAGGTAGATTGGTTTTGAGCCAGGCTAGGGCAATGGAACATATTCAGCAATTTTTCGGGTTGTACACTGAGGACCAGGCAATACCAGGGGATAGAAAGTGGCAATCTACCCGTCGTCATTTGTCCTCATCCATAATATTTGCGTCCGATGCGTCTCCGGGTCACAGTGTGTGCAGGAGATCGCATCACACACCGTTCTTGACCGTACTTGCTACTTGCTGTCTTCAGAGGGGGGCAGTGCTCTTCAGCAGTGGCAACTAAGCTTGTCCGAAAATGGGGATGTGTTGTCATCTGTCCGCCTGCAAGGATTCCATGGCTGACACGCTCTAACCTGGCTGAATGATGACTAACACCAACTAGCTATATGTGTCCATCTATGCTGTCTCCACATTACCTTCCGCATGGACTGTGGGATTCGACTGTTTAGTTATAGCCATTTGAAGAGACAATTATATGTCACCATTGGGACATGCGGATAGTTACAGAGCTAGCCTGATCTTATTCTGTCGTGTTTACAATTCAGGTGGGTGCAAGAATGCCTCAGCGCAAACCGTATATACACGGGAGTCAACCGTCTGCGTTGAACGCGACAAGAGAACTGGGAAACAGATGCAAACACACCATATCACCCATTATACTCAATGTTGAATAGGTACGTTTATTGTGAAGCAGCAGACACATAAACAGCGCTATGCCGGGATGTTTTCTCAATCTTTCTGATGCTTAAATTGAATCATGGAGTTAAACATTTGCGGTCACGTATTATTTACTTCGGCTACCATCAATAGCCCATTGGAATCGTATTGCATTCCAAAAGCTTGTTAACAGAATGCACGTTTAAGCAGAGTCGGTCTAATCTGTTCTGGCCTCAGATTACGTCAGATGAAATAATTCTTGGAGGAACTTGGATAAAAATGCAGGTGTGTCACTCTGGAGCAGTCAGCCGCAGAGGGGACGAACATTTTGGGACAAAGCACCTTTACGTTGTGTCTTGGAGCACATATCGCTCAACCTTGGACACGTTCGCCTCCTCAGACGCGATAATTCGGGTTTGTCCAGCTTGATTTGACGGAGATTTATTAACACGCTCGCCTGGCATGTCAGATGTCCGGATTTCAAACTCCGGTACTGCCATAGAGATGCACCGCTGATGAGTTCTAGTTCTAGTAAGTGCAAAGCTCGATTCCAGGGCTACACTTCTTTGGTGTGGGCTGCACGAGAACATGGGAAGGAATGTTCAGTCGAGAGTGGTGAGAACGTGAGTTTGGCGTGCCCCTGATAGGCTGACAAAACCCACTGGTGATGGGTACTGAGATATCGTGACCCTGTAGGGCTAATCACCCACTTCACTCAACGTTCTTCAATAAGTCAAATCCACAACAAGCCTTTGGATTTTTGTCAACTGAACAAAGTTGATGTTTTGCTGGTGTTTGAAAAATATGCGTCGGCAAACACTATTTCGATGGGTTGAAATTTCCTCGACAGTCTTCTGTTACGAAAACTAAAACTGACTTAAACTGGTTGGGTGTTTAACTGAAAAACATTCGCTGTGCTCAGCCAGTGAAACACGATTCCTAGCATTTCCCCCGTGACCATTTGGCAGGACATGCTGAACGGACTAAATTGTTATTTTCTGTTCTCGATACAACATCTAACCTATGATATCGTGCGCTAAACCGAGACTATACTGCCGAAAAAATTGAGGCACACCAATCTGGGAAAATCTGTCTGTGTCATATCTGACATGTTTTGTCGTGACATTCTTTCATACAAACCCTAACTAACGATGGATTTATTTTGATACGGAACTGGAAGTAAAAAAAAACTATATTTATTAAATCGTTCAGCTGTAGCACCCTTTCGGTGCCTAACTGCCATGCCACCAGAAGGAAGCACGAGGGCTGGGATACTGCCAGGTTGCCCAAGCCTAGACAGGGGAAGTCGAGAGGCAGAGGTTGGGTTCGAACCGCGAACCTTGCGGCCAGTAAATTCGCGCTCTAACCACTTCGGCCGTCTCGCCCCTGCGATTGGTACATCCGCAAAATTTGTGCACCACCATCCGGCGTATTATCCAGGAGAAACAGGTCGATATCCTCGCTATATTAGTTGGGAATTTACTGAAGTAATTTGTGTCATACTGTCACCTGGTGTTTTTATGGGACTGGCTTAATTAAGTGGCACGGCTTGACGGCTCACTCCTCTGGAGCGCAACACGGTCAATTCCAAACTTAGAGTAGAGAAAAAAACGAACATCTGTTGTTTCAAAACTAACGCTTTTTACGAAAAAAGGGGAAAAAACTTTGTCTTCAACAGGGTTGAACTACGGAATACTCACAATTTTCAGACACAGGGTTGAACTACGGAATACTCACAATTTTCAGACACTGTAATCACAAATGACCATCGTATCAGATTGTCGTGTAATTCAACCCTATATGCGCAATTTTCACCGACCGATATCGTGTCCAGACATTAGGATCTCGAAAATGATTTTAGTCTGGTTAGCAGCTAACTGTGTGAATCACTCGACAAACCTCGGACAAGGCCTAGTCGAGGTTGGGCAGAATTAATTCACGTGGAAAGAGATTTTTTCTCATTAGCTTTAATGCTATTCATCTCTTGGCAGAACCAGCTTATCGATCACTGCCCCAGGCAAAAAGAAGCTTGAGGTTTCAGTCACCGCTTTTTGATCAGCAAAATGATTTGAAACTAGAACTCCTGGAGAAGAAGTATCTCCAGCGCACCATACGGTCAGTTTGGGCAGAATGAACATAGCTCCTGCAGATGGCAAAACACTAAAGCAAACCGGCTTTTCCTTGGAATCACGCGAAAAACTCTATTTGACTATTCACATATCTGTTTTAAGCGTCTTAAGCTGTTTCCTTCAACCCGGATTCGCACAAAGTCACATCATATAGAACAACATTTTATCCGCTTGTCATTCGGACGGTTGAAAACGCAAGTCCTTAGCTTACTTTTAGGTGTAAAACTATTCATCTGCATAGGCCGTTCATACCAACCTAGCATCCTATAACTAGATTAAACTGTTTGGAAAGCAAACATACTCCAGTCGACCGTAATCCAGTGGTCGGTCGTATTTGGTCACACATATTGTTGTAGAAAAGTGGATCAACTGGAAATGAATCGGGCACCTCTAAAAGCCTCTTGCAGTAGTCTAAATTAAGACTGGAACCGAACACACACGGACTCACATCGGCAAGATCTTTGGGACACTGCGCATAACCCGGTCATCTGCGCTGGTAAATCTAGCGCATCAGCGCATCAAAACCACTGTGTGTTTTGGCAATCAACACACTAAGATTACCGTGGAAATTCGTATGTCTTCCCGCGATTACGAGCTGTTCCAGGTCTGGGGCAAAATGACTCATGGGAAATAATCGGCAGTTATTCCGTTCACAGTTCTGGATTTTACGAAACACCTTCACAGTTGTCGTTTTTCGTTGTTGTAAGTTCCATTCTAGTATAAGGCTGACAAAATACGCAGCAGCGGTAATTTCATAACCTCTATTTTAAATTGCGCTCATCGGTTAAGTACACGTTTTTTGCCAACGAAGGTCACTTTTTCTCCGTTTTTACATGGGCACAGAGACAGGGGAAAGTTTTTTATCGGCACCTTTCTCCAACCCCCAGAGAATTTAAAGGACAGATGGTATACACTTCTCACGGATCGCTGTGTTCGGAATTCCTTTTCTCAAACGAACTATTTCACCGTTGACATTATTGGTCCATGCACCTCTGTATCTGTCGACTGTACGTCAGTATAACTCTCGAAGTCAAATAAGCTGAGGTTTGTCGGATTTCCAGGCCACCGGTTTAGTTGAAAGAATCCACACAAACTGAGTGCATTTGAAAATGCATTGAGACCAGACGAGCACATCCATCGCCTGTGATTTCACAGGTCAGTGATCGATAGCCAATCACAGTAGGCCATGGGGGCAAACAACCGTACTGCTTGGTCGATATGGTCTCTTCAGTAGGCAAGTAGAGGAAAGCCAGTTGACGATTATGATGCAAGCAGGCATTCGAAGAGTCTATTAGTCGTCCCTCAGATAATTTGGTAGGCCGCTCCCACATAAAACTTGTGACGGTGAAGCTGGTTCTCCGATCCAGGTGATTTCCGGAGTTCATGTGTAAAGCTATTTTTCGTGTAATTTAATAATCTGTCTTTAGAAACAAAGGTGCAAAGGTTTAACTATAATACCACACCAGCAGTGACGCTCAAGGATCTGTAAAGTTAAAATTACTTTGTACTGGTTTAGCGTACATGTTCTTGGTTGAGTGTCATCTTTTGAAGCCCAGTAGACTTGTCTGCTAGACGAATATTGCAGCAAGTGACCCTGATTATTTCGACCAATTTGTACAGATTACTCAACGCTTTAGCAGGGGTGATATTCCGAGTGAAACTCGGACACCTATGGAGAATTTGAAACAAACGCTGTGTATTGTTCGCCTACTTGAGACATTGGTGTCAATAGTTGGACCAGCTTTAAGTGTGCGAGAGTCTTCGGTTCAACTCAGTGAGACCTGTCAGGAACAATCACACGACACAACCCAAAAGGGTTCAAAAAATAAACACAACTGTGTACGTTCACGGCATTCTCCAGTACATCAACATGACTAGTGACCAATCTGCTGCCGGTGACCTGCGCAAAAATGAATATCGTAGCTTACCACATAGCTTTCAAACTAGCGTACTATCTAGTTTCACCATGAAAGATGGAATAACGATCACTGTACTTACGTTGGAGGTTATACAAAGGTTTAAATGTTGCGAACTACTTACAAAAAAGCATCTCACTAGTTTTAAACAGAAACACAGTCCGAAATAACGAAGTACTCACACTTAAATTGTACCGGAGTACTGGTGTAACGGCAGAACTACTGATGAGGCAAGCGAGTAGTATGTGGTTTTCTCGTAATTCCGCCTCGCGTCTAATGGAACGTGGGGTTTATTAAGGAACTTGTGAAACTGCTTTGCAGCGTTCGTTTACAATTGCGTGATAGTCAATGAATATCCACGGAAGTTCGAGAAGACGCGTGAGGATGTTCAGTTTGTAAAAACAAGGTTCATATGAGAGGCTTACTTTCCTGTCCAACGGTTTGTAACCTTTTAGTTGGTTGATGAGTTAGTTCAGTATGCACTAGTGATATCGCCTCGACTAGCGACGAAGCGTTCATGGGCTAACTGTCAATCTCGGCAACAGATCAAGGATCACCTGATCAACCAGAAAATTAACCCGTTCGTCCCCTTCTCTTTTGGGTGACTATTTTCGAAACGAGAACATTCGTGAAAACAAAGTAAACAACTGCTTCTAGTAAAAAGGATGGTATGCATGTGTAGAAACAGAACCTGCCGTTATGTGGGAAATTTCACCATGCAGCGCCGACTGCCACGTGCGATGGCTATTAGAAAATTTTCGAAAATAATTTGCCATTTAATACTAGACGGTTTATTGGAAGTTTGCATCGACAAGAAGCTGTGTGCAGTACAAAGCCTAACATACACGTCAAATAGATATCAGTGGTTAATCAACTTTTGTAAATCCGTATGCGCCTAATAAAACTAAAGACTACTGAAAAAGTATTCTTTGTATTATATTTTGTATTCTTTGTTCCCGTTTTCGTAACAATGAAGAACACTGAAGTAATGTTCCAGACAGAAGCTTCCGGATGAGAAAACTATGTCGGTCTGCGGGTAAAACGATGTAGTTGGAAATCAGTAAGTTCACGAGCAGTAGGCGAACGCGGGATCAGAGGGCTCTGCAAGCCCACACTGAGTAGGGTGTGTTGTCCGAAATGAGAAGAACTTTACAGATTTTATAAGTAAGTATTCGGTTATGTCTTGTATCTGGAAGTCACCAGATAGTAAAGTTAGTCAAAAATACCGTTTGTTATTTTATTAGACTTTTTAGATATCGATAGAAATTTTCGAAACTGGCTGGAGGAAGCACTAAAAACCAGCCCAATGGATCCGATTTTTATTTGTCTATTGTTTTGACCAAAAAATGTTAGTCAACTGTTGAAACGCTGTAGAATGAGCTTCTTCGTCTATTTTTTTACTGTATTGAATTTTTTTACAAGCGTGATGACAGTTCCTGAAAATAACTGATTTTGAATTTACTCTTCAATCCAATCTTTCAGGGCTAGTCTTCCCGCCCAACATAGTGTTAGGGCAGTCAGGTAAGGTGTCGCGCCATTAGGACTTTATGAACTATCCGATGCAATGTGTTGAATGGTGTGTAAAAATATCTATCGTAATCCTGTCTATAAGGAAAACGCTGGAAAAAATACCACAGGAAGGAACACACGGGACACTACAAGACAAAGCACACTGACCAGATCGGACCATTGATGGTTATGCGACAAAATATTTTTTGTTTGTAACAGACAAGATGGGAAGTACTCAGGATGACGGCAGTCTGTATATTAATCGAAAACCACCGTGGCATCGGCCTGTGGCATCAAAGGTGCTCTCTGGTCTTATACGTCGAAGGTTAGCTGAACACAGGGAGAAACAAATCCGTGAAAACTAAGCTAGATTCTGTCCTCAAAGAATATGTATTGATCAACTTTTCACCCCCTGACAGGCTCTGGAACAGCGACATTGCTTCCAGAAACCAACAGAGGTTGTCTTCTTTGACTTGAAAGCTACTTCGGACCCTGTTAAACGTCAGGCACTACGGCAGTGTCTGTGGAGCGAAGGTGTTCTTCATAAAGTCCTGGACCTCATAAAGCTGCCGTGCGCCAGCTCCCCCGGACGCGTGAAGTTTTCCAACTTCATTACTGATAGGATTATTAAAGACTAACTACATTACTCTAATGCCTGCGGGGTCGAAAGCTCCTCGGACGTTCTTTCGCAGACGTCGAGTAAACAGTCGACATGGCTCTTCTTGAATCCGACGCTGTCGGAAAGCAAAGAATATTGGCATGCGCCTTAAATCTGTTGCAAAACTAGTGCTCTCTAACACTAGCCTCGTGTTTGCGGATGCAACGAATAAGGTAGCAGACAAATTTGACTAACTCGGAAGGAGAATCAGCCCCAATGGTCTCGCCAAAGATGATAAGTCAATCCAGATTGGGAAGGCTAGAGCAGTTAAACTGCATCACCAGTGGCGTGGGAGCTACATCAACTTAACCATCGAGGGTCGAGTTTATAATGCTGCAGTGCGCACCGCATTACTATATAGATCAGAAACCTGGCCGCTACTCGCTGAGGACGTCAAAATACTTTCAGTGTTTGACCATCGATATCTTCGGAGCATTGCCCGAATCCGTTGGGAACACCGTATCATTAATGCTGAAGCACTTCGAACGGTTTTTGGAAGAAGCAACTCACTGACGATAAATGAACTGATCGCACTCCATGCGTTGGGCTGCGTTACTCATATGCTCCGTTCGCCAGCTGGCCCACATTCTCAGACAGCCATTTTCGCACAGCAGTCCGAAGGGTGATAGCCAGCCAGGAGAGGCCAAAGGGTGACTTGGCGGTGAAGTGTGAAAACCATTACCAGCAAACTCAGATGCGCTGGTCGTTGAGTCGTCCTGGAAGGGGACCTCGAGTTGGGACACAGCAATGGTTAAAGACATTGTCATACCCTCAGTGGAGCTCATGCATTCAAGATGCTGTCTTCAACGCATAGCTCCCCTTCTAATGTCCCCAATGATGAGTTTACTGAATCCCCTGTATTTACGCGTCAATTATATCAGTTGCCCTCTCTAATGCGCAGCTATCAACCACAGCCCATCAAATCATTGGCGAGCGAGTATGCTGTTTTTACAGCTGCCGCTGCTGATGTTGAAGATATTGATAGGCACTTGTGAAGTGTCTTCAATTCAGCCACACTCTTTCGAGTCGAGGGTCTAAACGCTATTTCAGTGATTTGGAAAAGCAAGGTAGATCCGGATAGTGAGTAGGTCAGATAGAATAGGATCAGAGGATGGGTGCACAGATCGTAACAGCGACGAAGAAACAGACTGATGAACTAAAGCGGACCCGTGATTAGCTTGGTATCGGTCAATGAGAGTCTGCACTCTCCGTCATATTAGGGTTATTATTGGTGTTCGCTCTTGACGAACAGATTCTTTCATCTGTAGAATGGAAGTTATTCTGAACGAATTAGTGCTCCCTCAGGGGAGTGAAAATGGTGTGTTAGATAGAGCAACCTGTCCATCAGATTTGGAGACAACTTTCTATTAGAGCCTTCAGGTTCGTTCTTGACTTGATATAAACCTCGGTCTGAAGACACAGTTTTATGCGTAGAAGTGCAGCTGGAAAATATCTACCGCGGTTTCTATTTCCTCCAATAGAAATGTGAGAAACTAGCAAAACGGTAACTTGTTCCCCTTGTCCCCGATCAAATGAACTAGATCGATCGCAGGCCGATAAATTCGGATGAAATTAGCAAATCCCGTGCAATTGTTGGATCTGGTCGTGTATTATTCCAAAAAAAACATTCGGCAAACAGCTTGTTTGACTTGTAAATATGGGAAAGTAGCGCGATTGTATGCCAATTTCGTGACACAATTCATTGATTTGTCGACCGATCATTTCCCCAACAGCTGTCATGAAAATGATCGTGGATCGGCACATAACAAAGCGTACCTGGACGGCGTTTATACTAAAAACCAAGCAAAAATGAGACCGGAAGCGATCTTCAGAGGGAGAATACAACACGTTTGATGTATGTGAAAAACACCGTTTGTGGACCGCTAGCTAGTAAGATGGGAAGCCGTGTTGGTGAGACACTTATTTACAAATTTGTTGATGTTAATAAATGAAGCAAAAATACTTTTCGACTGCGTCCTCTTTTTCCAAATTCTTCAACTGCATACAAGTTACGACTTAAAAGGTTGAACGGTTAGCATCCTTATAAGTAGTATGTTATGCCGAGAAAATTCTGTATTGCAAAGTTCAACCCGAAAACAACCCTAAAAGAGTGGAGCCAGTGGTGATACTAATTCTGTTGACAACGAGCAATAGTTTGATAAAATTGTACGCGGTTTGCTTAGTAGTATGTAGCAGCACCACTCAGTAGCCCCCAGATTTGGCGGTCTTGGTATGTGGTACATCAATTCATTCGTTGTTCACTCTACCAGTTGGTTTTAAATGTATCAGCAAGAGTTGAGGTTTATCTGAGTTGAAAGTATCATGCAAGGTTTATTAAACTGACTCATTGGATAAAAGCCATGCATGACCTCATAAACCTCAGAGTGACGTGCTATCTGAGTCCATAGATTTCAACCCCCGGGATTGAAGAGATCCCCGACTTTTTGGTTGCTCGTTCATAGGGCTGAATACCTATCTTTCTGTCGGCAAACGTAAGTGGCTGTGCCAGATTTTACTTTGAGGGTTTCACACTTTATATGATTGTGAGAGTGAGACAAGAAACTGGAAGATTTGTTAACAAATCTGCGATAAGTGATAAAACCACAAAAACAGACCCTCGTCGTATAAAAGACAAGCGGCTTTGGACAGGAACTCTCAGTCTGTCCAGAGTTTGGTGATAGGTAGCGGGTCCACGATAATCAAGAATGAGGTGAACAGACGTTTCAAATTTTTGTTAACAATGCTACACTATAATGGCGGACCCGAAAGTCAGACGAACACCTCGAATGTGATCTGCCACAGATCTCTTCAACGAAACGAGAACCAAAAGCTATCACTGCCATTATGAACCATTTGTGTGAGTCTCCAGCTAACTGGACGTTCATACTGACCATATAACTATGAACTTTTGGTGCAAGTTGACGAATCTTGAGAGGCGTACGTTAGGTACATATTTTAGGGACGAACAAAGACGTAGAAGAGGACTATCAGCACTTCAACTGCCCACGGCACTAACGTCTCCTCCGCGGCAAGGAACTCACTAAGTTCACAGGTGGTCTTATTTTAATTGTACCTGGTCAATCAGTGCAATGATTCTAGAGCCAGAACAGCTTTCTTGAAACTACATCACCTGTGGCGTGGGCATGATATCAGCTTACCCATCAAGGGCCCATTTTACAATGCTGCGGTGCACCTCAAATTACTAAACCGGACGGCTGCACGTTGAGGACGTCAGAAGACTTTCAGTGTTGGACCGTCGCTATCTTCGAAGCATCGCCAGAGTCTGGTGGGAACACCGGATCACTAATGCTGAAGTACATGGAATGGTTTTTGGAAGAAACAACTCGCTCAGGATAGATGAACTGATCACACTCCAAAGGTTGTGCTGGTTTGGTGACATGCTCTGTACCCCAGTTGACCAACCTTTCAGACAGCTCTTTCGCACAACCGCATGAAGGGTGCAAACTAGCCGAAAACATCACAAACGAGAGATTCAGCTGGGTTCCAGGTGAGTCTCTCGCAAAATCAAATTTGTTTGCAAATGAGTGTATTTCGCTAGCCGGGAGAGGTTAGACAGAAAATCGGCAGCGAGTTATGCAATCTTCCCTGGATGGGGACCCGAAGACCGGACACATTAATCGTTAGAAACACAATTAGACACAGTCCAGTCGTGCCCTCAGGGGCGCCTACGGACCCAAGCTGTTGCCTTCAATGTATTGCTTCCTTCCCAGTTTCCAGAATTAAAGCTCCATTGACAATCCTATCAGCCACATCCTTTCCGCTTGTTTGAAAGCAGGAGGTTTTTGGCGCATGTCCTAAATCAGGACATTTAACTCTTTGTTCTTTAGTCATTACCGCTGCTTTTAAAAACAAATTGGACGAATATATATTTCAGAACATGCTGGCCCACATAGTGAAGCAGATATTTATTGTATCTGAGAAAATCATTCTTCTGGAGGGTATCTGGCTGCTTTCAGTTAGAATATAGCTACGTTAACCGAAACTGCATGTCTTGTGAGAAAATTGAAGTCTCGCGCTGGCCGAAATGAATGAATGAAAGCATAAAATCAGATGGTCTTTGTATAGCATACTCATCCTGTAAGTGAAGCCAGTCTATGCTGAAAAGCCTCGAAGCACTGTATAACTGTTTCATGCTTATTGGGAATCATCAGCAGTGCGCATCTCACGAAACTCCAGAGAGTCTTGAACCCGTGACCCGCTCAGTGGAAGAATAAACTCCACCCGGTTAGTGAAACGTCCGTCTGAGAAGTCGTTGCTCGAGGAGCCAGTCAACACGTGTGACCGCGTGATGTGGACCCCGTGACTGAAGGATGAGCGGCGCTATATTCTGTCTAGGTGCGCGTTAATCACACTGCTGATCAGCCGCTCGTGGCCGAACGGTTAAGTGTCTCAACTACTAGCCAGGAGGTCGCGGGTTCCAGACTCTCAGGAGTTTCGCGAGATGCGCACTGCTGATGATTTCCAGTAAGGATGAAACAACCGTACAGTGCTTCTCGTCTTCTCAGCATAGATTGGCTTCACTTACGGGACGAATTCTCCACCAAAAATTCCACTTGAGATGCCACCTGGTTTCAAGTTCGCCAGAGCTATTGTGGCTTGGATATTTGTGCGTTGACTTTGCGTGTCACACTTACGTCAAAGCCAATGCAACTTTCGTGATCCACAACTTTCGTTCCACAACTTCTAGCCACAATCCTTGAATTCTCAGAGACATGTTTAAGGAATGAACGTTCCGCAGTATGATCCTCTAATTTAATGGTTGCGATGCATATTGAAAAAGTCTAAATCACCTTGATCCGCTTTTATAGTAGTAATTTTATTTTCTGCTGTTTTTCAAATTAAGGAAAACGGCGTCTGTATATTCCAGATCAACAAGAATCTCGCTCGGACGGAGGTCTCTTGTTGACATCCTTTTATTTACTAATGAGTGCTTATCGTCGCGTGCGTACAATTTGGTGTCCCCGTGGAACAGAAGGCTGGCGGAAACTTTGGAACTCCGCCTACTTGATGAGCCCTACGTGTGGGTGGAGGCGGTTGTGGACTGTCGAAGAGTTTTCAGCTACGTTATGAGTAGTGCATTACGTCCACACAATGTACCGCGATATCTGGAATATCGTACAAACTGAAACATGAGATGGCCTGGTGCAGCACATTCAGTTGGTTAAAAGCATCATATCTGGGAGATTCAGTTGGGTTCCAGGTGAGTCTGCCGGCAAAACCAAGTTGACATGCAAAGAGTGTATTTGTTGAAATCTGTCCAAGTTGGGTTCAACTTTACGTCCTTGAAGACAGCGCAAGTTTCAAAAGTTCACCACTTGGTTAAACCCGTTAGAGTTTATAAATGAACACATGTGACAAGAAAAATAATGATTTGCAGATAAAAATTTTGAGTTGTGTCACGCTGCTTTTCATAAACTGCTAGTTTTGTAGTGCACAAAAATACATGGATCATTACGATCAAGTGGGGAGCTTCAGAAGCCGTTTTTGGGCGGCAGCATGTCAGGTTTATGGTCGCGTTGAATTAACTGCATTTGTCCTTTACGGAGAAGACAATGTTGGCTGTTTTACAAGCCTCATTAATTGTATTAGCTCTCATGGAAATGTGTCTGATGAAGTCATTGCGCGACATCCAAAGGCCAGAATCACGTTTGCTAGTTTGCGTCGCTTGTGGCATATCACTGGATCTCCAGAGTCGCGTGTATCAGGCTACAGTAAGAGCCGTATTGTTGCATGGTTGCGAAACACGGCCTCCGCGGACAGATCGGACAGATGTGGGGCGTTTTCAAGTTTTCGACCACTGATGTTTCAGAAGCGTCGCTGGTGTCAGCGAATTTGTAACGACTTGACTACAAAACGGGTATTTGGTTGCGCAGCAGGTGTCTTAGGACATCCACCACCATCAACTACGTGGCTACGCGTACCGAAATATCGGCAATGGAGACGAGTGTTGTCTTCCGTGCCTCATTCACAATGGCGCAAAACTAGAGATGAACTATGTGCAACTTATCAAAAGGGTATGAAGGGGTTTGGGTGTTGTTTTGATCCACGTTCCAGGGTGGAGTCCCCGTGAACCCTTGCGTTTCGAAAGAATTGGCGGCTGATCGATGTCAGTTATGTTAGTGTTCTCAGTTTCTTTCTAGACTAAGCGGTTGGGGGTGTAGGCAACTCGGAACGCATGCGACAGGGCAGTACCAGGTCCCTTCCATCACCAACTCTTTTCTATTTTTCTCATTCTGTTACTTCGAGTCAAATTGCCAAAAAAACTTTGTCGTTATATGGCAGTAGAGCAATCAGCGTCAACATTGATATTGCCGTTTTTGATGATGATGCCGGTAATGATTGAATGTTGGTTTTTAAAACTAAGTACAGTGCAATATCCTCAATCTGTAGCAGCTGGCACCATCTGCGGATGTTGGCAATGAAAACCTAATCTGTCAGTGAAAACTTCCGCAGTGAGTAAGGACGCTTAGTGAATGCGTGCGCGGTGATGCTCTACAAAATTCAAGTTCAACTGGTAAAGACTCCTTTTGCATGCTTGTGATGTGTAAAGACTACTCGCAGATTAACCGCCTGAAATTACATCACACATGTAAGCGGTTAATGCATCAAACAGTGATCTAAGGACTGTCAAGTAAACGACGGCGGATTCTGCCTTCACTGTTGGGACTGAGACAGGACTGAGGCCGTCAGTTAGAGGTACTCCCGAGTTAAGGGGGTCATTCGCAGCTAATGTAATCTAAATTGCTCGAAATCCTGTTTATCGAACTGTAAATTGATAGAATATGTCACTCAAACTTCATCAGCAGGTCGTTTTCTCCCCTTTGAAACGTGAATCGCACTCTCTCTGATCCCTTCTACCCAACTCTTCCAAGGGGGGGCGGGTCATCTTGGAACCGTATAGTCTGATAATTGGTTTTCGAAAACATGTATGGTCCGGTTCCCATGTTCTTAGTCGGGTGGTATCGATCGGATATACACTTTTAGAGACATAAAGTCGTCTTTTATAGGTCCAGTCTGAAAACACACTATATTGTCACAATCTTTGTATGTTTATTATGACAAACTGATCAGTTTTACAACAGTAAGACGAAGTCATCCAGTTTATCTACATGACATGAGACAAATGCATAATAAGTTTGTGGCTGCTGTTTCAACCATTTGATTTGTTACTGAATAAAAATACTCGATGGCAACATGCCCGCTGCATTTCTCTATCAGGCAAGGCTGGGCAAAGCAATATACAAAGAGGACGGGCGCATGAAATTTTGAGGCATGACATTATTGGGATTCTGTAGAAGACGGTTAGACCATGGCTGTTGTTACTAAACTGGCCGAATGGGACGGGGAATCTGTGTGGTTCGGTAGGCTGTTTTCCTCACCACTTTTATTCGGGACTCCGTTCATCGTGGATGGGATAGATGGCAGTAATTCAGCCGTTATGTTAACCACACCACCCCCCCGTGTCCCTCCGTCGCCAAATGTAGGATTGATTATGGTGGTCGCACGGGTTCGTTGCGTTCGTTGTCTGGCAGCAGAAGTAAATTCCAACTCTTCACTTACACCGAGACGTGATAATGATTTACAATGAAATCCGCAAAGATTCAAAAAACGGCGTAAAATCTGGTGCACACGGTTTCGGAAATTCTGTCCTGTGCAATAGTAGATAAAAAAACCAAAAGCGTAGTAGGACAGAGCGAATTCGTCCCCAAAAGCTTTGATGGTCATGAGACGAGTGTAGGTAATCCAGTCCGGATCTGTTTGCATCTGTGAACACAGAGAAAAAAGGAAACCTTTTGAAATTAGAAAACGCGACAAGTGAAATTTAGATGAATGAAAAAATCAATAGACTTTTGTACGGGATCACAAGATCACGGTTGTCACTTCGTTGATGTGTCATTTTCAGTGTATAGAGCAGACTTAATTTTTTATAAGCTTAAAAAAGTTTTAGGTACTTGAGCAAGAGGACGTACGGCAAACTTACAGTGCAGGAAGGTTAACTCATCAAAAGTCGATTACCGTCGGGCAATTATTTGAAAAACTTTGCCGACGGGTAAGCAAAATGGATTTCTGTCATATGGTAGGATCCTGAAGAACGCATCAAGGTGACGCCTGTGATTGGCCTGGATGGGGTGGCTGTTCTGTTCATCCTACACAAGTATCATTGCAATTGTGGATGGATCAATAATCGGGCGTGATATCGTTGGGTTCATCAACTCTGGATATCAACAACGGACATGATGATAAAGACAATTTGAATCGAGTCGTTCTGAGTAGAGTCCATGGAGCACATTCTAGAATTCTAGAACATTCCGTTGCGTATCATCTCATACTTCCTAAAGTTTCTTACTCTGTACACCGACACGTTTAATTTTACTAGCCGCATTCCGCTGACTAGAACTACAGATGATGTAGTCGTGGGCTGCCCTTTGGGCCCAACCATGACGAATTGTTTCTTTTTTCTTTTCGAACACAAGAAGCCTGAATGCGGTAACCGCTAGCCTTTATAAGCACTGTGGAAATGACATACTCATATGAACCAGCTGTGATCTTTAAAGCGCTTTGGCACCAGGTAAATTTACCTGGCTTGCGACTAACCATCAGCGTATAGTGCGACTGCATTCTGGTAATGTTGGACAATCCGTCGACGTGGAAACCCCTAGAATCGCCCGACCGAACAGTAAACTGAAAATGTACGCTTTGGGCAAGAACTTACATGCTAACATAACAAGGTTTCGTTATGTGTGAACCAACAGGAGGACTGCAGAATCAGAACGCATGCGGCCACTAGGTAGCCTGGATGATTTATGTATAGTCGTGTACATCGAGGCAAACGGCGGTTCCTTCAAAATGACCTATGGAGCCCCAAAGCTGCGCCTGTTTTTGACTGCTAGAGTCATTCGCCAGCTCACTATGCTACACATCACCTGTGAAAGCAATCGCAAGTAGATTCACAGTTGCACATCATGAAGGAGATGTACGACAGAACGCTTGAACGAAGTATGTGCTTAACCCGTCACGATTTTCCGGCGGAATACGTCCAAAGTGAGCCCTTTGGGGAATACTTCAAGCATGGCCTATGAATGGTTGATATCTTCCGGTATGAAAGAATTTCAGTAAGGAACAACAGTGTCAATATTGATAAATCCGCTGTTATCTGTCCTTTTGAGTGTTTCAGTCAGCAACGCGTGTCGGTAACTACAATGTTCAGATGTGTGCCACGTTGATATCAAGATATATAGTTCAACGGGGTCACTGGCTTGACAGGAACGGTGCTGGCGGGTGGTTTACACCCAGTTATTTCTCCGGACTACAAATCAAATGGCACTGATAAGAATTTCCCCATGTCCTGTGTATCCGTCAGGTGCTGACCTTGATAATAACGTTATCCCGTACGTAACTATTATACCTTATTTTATCCAAACCTGGAAAACCTGAATGATTTCCGTGACAAAGCCAGCTACCATTCAGGAATCATTGGACCTTAATGCGACACATCAAGCAAACGCCTATGGGTAACCATTCGCAGAGTAGTTCATGGAATAAAAGGTGTCACTGCATTTCACTACCTGGGTTCCAGCAGGTATGGCAACGTGAAGAAGAGATTGGTCGTCGTACCAATATTGCAAGAGTTGTCTTCGACAGGCCCTCATCTAGAGGATGTGAAACCAGCGGGGGCACAAGTACTCGTGTGTTTGAAGCAGCAGTCCATCCAGTCCTAATCGATGATTGCAAAACTTGGCTGCTTCCTGTAGAAGACATTCGGAAATTCGAGGTTTTTGGCTACCGGTGTACAGGGCTAATACTGCACATCCAATGGCTTGACAAAACGGACCAACTCAGTCGTTGGGCAACACTGTTTCAGCATCCCACGTCAAAGACGGCTGCGACAGCAACGATGACCTGAATGGTTTGGGCAATTTACCCAAAATTCATAAAGCGAGCTTTGCAAACCTACACAGGCTCGTTTGCCGTGCTCGCTTTGGTGCTGCTATCTTGGAAAAAGGCTCCAATCTACCAAAAGTTGCCCGCTGCTGGAATGGAAATTAGATCTGATTGTGAACGTAGCCTATGACCGCCGTTCGTAGGCAGTATCAGGACGGGATATCTGCGAGTCGGCTCTTCCTGACATAGGAGAAATTTGCCGCAAAGTGAAGTATACAACTCACCTTGTTTTCTAACTCTGATGAGAGAATGTTTGTAACTCAGGTTTTTTGGATTGTTGGTTGAGCTGGGCAATTTGGCTGCAACCTCAAAGTACTCCCAGTCACAAAGCACGGATGATTTCATCTCGACTGTTGATGAAACTTTTGCAGACAAATTCCTCGGCTCAGTGAACAAACCAGCTGCCTAAGGATGCGTGTGCTTCGGGATGGGCTTTGAAAAAAACTAGCGTCTGGTAAATGCTAGAAGTCTTGACAACTTGTAGGTAAAACAGCTTTAATAATGAATTATTTCCGTTTATTCTGCTCATAAATCGTACGGTTGTTCGGGCAGGCTTCTCAGTCAGCTAACGACATGTTTGGTGTCAAATTTCCTTCGCATTTATTTTCTAGCTTCAACCATGACCATTATGACCCGCTCAAAGATCAAGGGAATAAATTACAAGATATACAATTCATATTTGTGCAGCAGCCTTGAAAAATCATCTAAGGCGAACAGACGGATTTTGTAAGTCTTAGACGTAAGTCTCATCAACGCGATCATTTACACCGCTGGGTTACTCCTTATTTAAACAACAAAATTGATGCAAACCATATGTACTCCACCGGGAAGCACATCCGTTCATAGTTACAACGGTTGCATCCAGCGGAAGACAGCCATCTACTTGAGTAATGGCGCAAAGTTGTATGCTACTGACGAAGCATGCGAGTAGTGTATGATACGGTGTCCAAGCTCCGCCCCCGCATTTGACGGAAGTTGAAGGTTACTAAACATAGTATGCAACCGTTTTGCAACGTTCGTTCATTATCGTTTGATATTTAAAGAACGTCGAGGAAGTTTCAAGAGGATACTTGAAGATGTGCACTTTTCAAAAATTCTGTGCGGATGAAATATTCACTTTCGTGTCTAACGGCGCGTAACCGTTCAGATCGTGTCTGCCAACAAACAACTTTCCAGCGATGTGTGTCTTGGCTTCGTCTATTCGAGTGCGCTTCAGTACGGCTTCCAAGTGAGCGACATGTTCTGGTTCCGTCTCGCTATGTGAGACGATATCGCCCATGTACCCGGCAACATTCTGGAATCCCTTCGTTTCAATGAAGACGCTGTGGGGACTACAGAATGTTGCCGTGTACGAGAATGATATCATCGTTTACGGCAAATCGGGACAAGGACATGCCGTTCGGTTGAAGTCCACACCAAAGCGTATTCGGGAAGCTGGCCTGCGAAGCTTTTCACTAGCAAACACAATCTAGGTGGATACGAGCCATTAGACACGAGAGTTTTTGAAAAGTAAACATTCTCAAACGTCCTCCTAAACTTTCCCAGACCTTCTTTGAATATTAAACAATAATGAACAGACATTGCAAAGCGGCTTCGTGAATTCCATAGTAACTTCCATCTTCCCTCAGATGCTGGGGTGGAGCTTGGACGCCGGACCGAACAATATTTGCATGCTTCATCGGTTGTATACACCGTCACATTGGTATTGCATGCTATTTGCTGACAAAAATCTTCCCAACCACAAATCGTTGAAGACAAGACGGATAAATTAGTGCACAAAATCCCCAACTTCGGGAGTTTTTTCCATTACAAATGACTAGTCAGAACGTTCTGCCCAAATATTATTTGTTCCCAGCTGAAATTCTGGCAGCCGTAAATTCACGTTCTGGCTAATTTAGCTGGGTTCAAATAGGAAATATGTGATCGGATTCTTGACGGGTTGGATGTGTGGCCGTTTGCTTGTGAGTTTAAGGCTGTTTATGCATGAGGTTCCACGCTAGAAATTGAGCCTGATTGCTGTTTGTCTGTTCGCCGAGCTTGGAAGTTGGATTGCAAACGTTTCATCACCAATCGAGGTGACATCGTCAGTGCGGGGTAGAGTGGGTGGATTCCTCCTCTTCTGTCTGTGCTTATATAGTTTCTGAACAGCATCTGGTAGCCCCGAAGTGATCGGTTGGTCCCGAGGCGGTCTTCGCGCAGTTTGATTGGTCACCTGTGGATCTGATTTGGTCTCACTCCCTTGTATCTGGTTGGTTCGTTGGGCGCATTCAGTTCGACAGTTCTGTACCTCCGTTGTGATTGGGCCGTTCCCTTCTTGCATTTGTGGTCTTGCTCCCGGTTTGTTCTTACGTGAGCCACTATTTGAACATTGTCCCACTTAAAATGATGTTCCTCTCTGTCTTCTTAGATTGAGACAAGTGACATTGGGTTATGTCTTCTGCTGGCAAGCTTGTGTTCTTTTATTCCGGTAACAAGTTTTCTTCCAGTTTGGCCAACATAGTGTTTGTCTGATGGTCGCCTTGGTGCAACTGACCATTGCTTTTTCAGTCGTTCCGAATACTGCTGAATGCTTTTATCCTAAGATTTATCGAGAATAAAATAAACGCGAAAATGCTACAATGAAGATTTTCCTGCTTAAGTTAAGACAGTGTATGTTGAAACATCGAAAGCACCGTACATCTGTTTTAACCTTGCTGGGGGTTATCAGCTGTGCGCATCCACCTTTAACCGTTCAGCCATGAGCGGCTGATCAGTAGTATGATTAGCTTCTGGTGAGACGGGATATAGCGCCAGTCATCCCTCAGTCTTACAGTCCACATCACTTGGCCACGTGGTGGTTGACTGGCCGAACTACCAGCCGGGAGGGAATTCGGTCAAGATTCTTTCTAGTTTCTTGAGATGAGTGCCACTGGTTACTCTCAATATGGACGAAACAACTGTACAGTGCCTTCCAGCTTCCCAACATGGATTGACTCAGTTAACAAGGCGACGTCTCCATCAAAATTCCAAAATTTCGTCAGACTACCAACAATAAACGAACTGGACTGAAACTAGCGAGCAGAAATTTGTTTGGGAATACCCAATTCGTGAATCATGAGGGAGATGAAAGGTCGTATGTTGCTGACTGTTTCAGAAACCAAGCACGGGTGTCCATATAAACAGGTGAATATACATATATATGTATATCTTTATGTATATATGTATACCCTTGACGCTGTAGGTTGTATCACAAGTGAGTATTTCCTACTGAATACATTTATTTTGTTGAGGTGGCTTCTTCTGGCAAGAACGCCATCATCCCATTGAACTGCAACAGACTAAAACAAAAGCGGTCTTCTCTGAAGACGGGGATGCAAAAATGGAAGGTTTTAGGATCATTAATAATAAAACTCATTTCTGTTTGCTTTTATGGATTGTACTTCTTCCAAGCTGTTCTTAGTAGAGACTGAGCGGTTTAAATCACTCCAGGCTATGGTATCGCCATATGGGCGGATGGAATTTTTTGTCCGTCAAGATGTTTTTTGGATGGGTCTTGACACTGTGTAGTTTGCCGTCCAGTCTGGCAACCCAATTTCCAAATAACCGATTCCTGAAACTCCAAGTGTTAAACTTTTTAGAAGGTGGAAACCACATGCGTCCAAACGTTGATGACACAACTAGGATAATCCTCCCATATTAGAAAAAATTTACTGGAAGATGGGACATTTTACTGTTTCATATGAAGGGATCACCTTCCAGTTTCAGTCTGACTGATGCGTAATTTCCTTCGTCGAATCGCCTTGGCAATACACAATGCTGGCGATTCCAAACAGAGCTGAAAACGACATATATACAGTGATTCCAGGCCTTTTGGCGTAGTTTGGCTCCACTTACAGGACAAAAGCTCGATTGATTTGTAATCATTAGGTATATATGTCAGCTAAGCACTATTATGTGTCAGTCGTGTTGATACCTCTTTTGTAAATTGATCCAGCTTCCAAAACCGTTAGGACCTGAATTAGATTTTATTCCGTTGCTCTGTGCGTGCTTATCTGGGAGGAGGTGTATTTCCGTGAGAGCCGTTCCACGGTCTATTGATGACAAACCAGAACCACAATGGCCAATCAAAAACCGACCACTAACAGCCTTGAACACATAAGCAGCTGAGGCGAATTGCAGCATTGCGAAGGGTTTGCTACTTTCTGTGGGATAACTTGGCTCACAGGCAAAAATATAGCAAACTGTATTCAACTTACCTCTTCGTCACTAAGATTGGGATTCGGGAACTTTTGCATGTGATGCAGTACGTAGAGAATTCCACCTAGCAGAGTCGTGATGATCATATAGAAACTCACAATCAACAACATCAAGGTCGTAGATCGGAAGCTTGGGCTGCTCTGTCCCGATCGTCTTCCATTTTGTTCGATATTAACATCACGTGCTTTTGATTGCCGTCGAGAAACCTGAGATCCATTAGACCCTACATGTCCTGATCGCCTTTTGGACTCGGGCAATGGGAATGTGACACCGGATCCAGTAAACGGCTGATCAGTGCGACTGGAACGAGGAGATTTATTCCCCTCAGGCCATGGTGACTGTGGGAACGGAGCCCCAAGTCTGTTGCTTGGTGTCGTGTTCGAATCGTCCGAGGGCATTATTGTGGATAGTCGGGCAGACGCCGAGGCCAACTGTTTGTCTGCCCGATGAATCCTTGCCAACTCTCGAATAACAAGGCAATTGAATAGCAGAACAAGCAAGGGGACTACGAACGAAAAGACCAGTTCGAGGCTGGCGAAATACACGTCGGGTGCTCTGGTCTGTTTGAAACGTTTGTCACACTCTCCACGGTTATCAGCCATAAATACGACTGCATTCCCGGAACAGGTAATGATTGTGCCCACAATGATTCCGATACAAATATAAATCGCTCGTCGAGGCGAGCTGATACGCTCAATGGCGAACGGTCGATAGATGGCCAGCCATCGTTCCACTGTGAAACCAAGAACAAACAATGGCGAAGCATATTGAACTGCTGTCTGTAATGTGTTTTTCACCTCACAAGCACCAGGTGGATTGTACACATTCACGGACCAAGTGCGCGATAAATCGCGCAACAGAGCAAACACAAGTACAAATATGTCATTTAAAGATACGGCCGCCAGGTAGATGGCAGCCGAGTTCCCGATGTACACACGACGGCTGGTCCACACAACGAAAGATACGAGATTTCCAGGGAATCCAACAATGTAGAAAACCAGCGTGACATAACGATCCACGAAGAGGCAAACAGGCATAATATTTTGCGCAAGATCTGCCCACGTTGGGTAACGATTGAACACATCTGTGAGATTCGTTGTTGGCGGTGCAGTTGTATTATCCGTGGAGATTGCGAACGGCACACCCACAACAAAGATGATAATTCCGATCGGAGACATGAAATTAAAAATCATGCCTCCTTTTCGTCAGTTAGAAGACTTCTGAAAGAGACAAGCGAAACGCTCTGGTATTGGAGTGGAATTATATTTGGAGATGATTATGCTTAGAAAGTGATTTTGCGTTTGCGATGCTGTCCCAGATATCGATTACATCTGGACCTTCGTAGTCTGTTGTTTTTTAACCCAACACTACCAATAAAGTTGGTGGAAAATCTTTAACAATCCACTCTGTTTCCAGAGCTCATCGGCAACACTGCCCGGTGTCCGGGTGTATGAGGTATTAGACTACCTTTTCTGCAGCCCAGGTTGCGGTCTTTCACAGGCACCTCTAAATTGGCTGCCGGCTCCCACTCTGATAATCTGTATACATCTTGCTTCGAGAATAAAAACACAAGATAAAAGTAACTGGGTCTATATGAGATTAATGAAGTCCCATTGATAGCCGCTTTTCTTACGCCCCATCGTAAGTCCCAAATGAGATATTCAGTTGAGTAGACACAAGACACTACTCACAAGGTTGCTGAAAAATCTGACACCCTACGACCGTTTCATCCCTTCTAGAGACTCACCAGGTGGACGCAGTCACCGAGTCTCCATCAGCCCTATATTCAATTGAGATTCATTTGAGTCTTCCTTTCGTACCAAAATAATTTGTAAATGAGTGCATACTCCTAATTAAGAACAGTTTGCCGTGCGAGTTGATAAAAGTGTGATGGAGATCTTGGACTAGTTCTGCTGGATGGACCACGCAAGCCGGTAGTTAGTCATGGAGTTATTTTCATTCGTCTGTTAGGTAGTGTTACGTCAAGACAACTGCCGCGAAATGTCGACAATGGTTCCAGGTGACGCGGTTCCCACACTTCACAAACGGTTGAAGCATTTATAAACAAGCGATGCAGATGCGATTTAGGCGATCCTCCTGGCACTCCGCTCAACGAATCATGCTTCGTTAACAATGAATGGAAGTTGGAAGTTCACCGGAAAGACAAATGAGCGGAGAGAGTGAATGACCTTGGTGTTTTGGATGGGACCGAGACGGTCGGGTTTGCCAAATGGACTTTTGATTTTGAAACGCAAGTTGTTCTAACTCTTCTCACTGTAGCTTCCAGTATGACTGAAAACTAGCTGCTGGATAATAGTCATACATCGGTGGAAAGTGTCCAGCTATGCTCAAGCTGTACAGTTTATACCCTGAAGCTGTTGTTACACATGGTCGGAAGTTGCTTTCAGGATGAACAAACCTTCATTCAAATCCCGAACGGCGGACAAGATAACCTCAAATTAGCCCAATGACTTCAAAGCACGAAAAGCTAGTTTTAGTAGGCGTCTCGGTTTTTGCTGTGCGAGAAAGCCATAGTAAGAAAACAAATTTGTCGACATTTTGTCCTTCCTGCACAAAGGCACCTGAGCATATGTTGGTCGACTTGGGGTTACTGATCGTTCGAATTTTAAGCACATGCAAGTGCGAATTTTGTACAGAAAAGCCTAATAAACCAACTTGGTCCTTGATTAACGATACACGTGGAAAACTTTCACCGTGCCAGATGGCCACATTTTCACGGATTTTCTTGCGAGTAGTCACTGGTTAATCTCAAGTAATGGACTGAAAGAGGGTTATTGCGTCCGCAGTTGCTTCACAAAATCGTCCTAACTGACGAAATGAGCTGTTTCTTATGATGGAAGTCTTCTGTCCTATAAACATGGTATTATTATCTAGCTTTCACAGTCACGTATCACCTAAATATGGACGGTAGACGGGCCGAATTTTTTCATCACACTCTGCTGCACCCAACGAAACACATCGCGGGTCTTGTTTCATTTTCTGGATACTGAAGGACAGCAAAAATCACATAGGTTTTTTCCACTATGACCTTATCCAGTAGATTACTAGAACTTTATAAGTAGTGAGATAGTTAATCTCTGTCAAAATTCACCAGCTGTTGTTTGTGCCCCCAGGAGGATGGATTTGTACACAATTCGAAATTACCTTTTGATAGGTACTTGTGTTCGAAAAAAGGATGGATTAATTCATTTTCCTGGTTTCAACGAATATAAGCTTTATGAGATTCTTCCGAGTGTGATTTCTATTGTACCATACTCAAGAAACGATTGTCTATATTAAATTTAAGGTGAAAAAAACACTGTTTAATTTCTTGTAACATACTAACCCTACTCGAAGGAACAACACCACGCGCCGCACGTTTGAGACGCCATACAGCACTAGCTGCTCACAGTTTGAGACTGTCTTGTAGGTAATAGCATGGTTGGACCAGTTTCCGCTCTGATATGCTGACATAAGCCTGGACTGTCTTGTTCCTTCTAGGTAAACGAGTGAAAACTGCAAGTACCGCGTTTTCTTAGCCATGATAGATGAGATGGCTTACAGCATAAAAATCGTTTCTTTCTAAAAATGGAGGTACGCGGCTCATCATCCTCAAACCCTTCTGCATGCCTGGGTACCACTATGCCCTATGAGTAACTTTACCACTGTAAACCCAAAACTGACGTTTCGTTTTGCATCCTAATAGTAAACTTAGCGCCAGCAAGGCGATCAGTGAACAAAAAAACGCCGTTTGCCTTGCATACTGAAACGCGGTCAGTCGAGGAGACAGCACACAGTTACTTGCATGGTTTCAGTCGTGCGATTCAACCCAATTGTTGCTGTATTTTGTCTAGGTGAGAGCTAATGGCACCGCTGGTCATCCGCTCGTGTGTAAAAGGCAAGTCTCGAGGTCGAATCGCCGTAGAGATTGTGGGATGTGCACTGTTGACGATTTTCAGCAAGGGTGTGACAGCTTTGGAGTTCTTCTTCGTCTCTCAGAATACACCAGTTGGATATGCATGAGCAATTCGCAAAAAAATACTGGAAAACACCTTATACTATCATCAACTATTAGAAGCTTTCCGGTTACAAGATATACCGCATTAATGGTTCTTCTCTTGGAAGTCTTACAATTAAATCGAATTTACTAATTGACTTTTTATATCACCTCCGAATACTTATTTGCTGTCTGTTAAACCAATAATTTTGGATAACCATCAAAGAAACTGACGAATGACTACTTCCTGCCTGTCAGAAATCACTGGCTATTTCCCAGCTCACTTTTACAGTTGGTGATTTGATTGGGAATTCTTTCCTATCATGTGTGGACACTGTGTCGAAGGAGTACCCTACGAGTAAGTTGGTTATCTGTATGCTACAAACCGCAAGCCGCGACCCGAAATCCAGACCACGTGGTGCAATTTGTTGTTCTGAACTCCTGAATTAGAGCTGATCTTAGATGAGGTATGAAACGCGACAACAGACTGGCGAAGGTGATCGAAGTAAGTGCCATTCAAGATGTGATCCGGACCGCATGTACACCTAAGTTAACCAAGTGAATGTCCAATCACAACTAGAGTGGGAATGGCTTCTGGAAGTGATGAGCCGTTAAAAGGACACTTAACGCGACTGTAATCTCCTTCACATCTGAGTCTTCGATAGGATCGATAGCCAGAATTCTGCACTTTGGAAGAAAAGGGCATCTAGATCACGTAACTGTGGACCGCTGGATGACTAACCTAGTGCAAAACTTCAGGAAACAAACTGATCCACACAGTCGAGAGATCAAATAAGTTAAACCTGATCTTGGATGATTCAAGGGTGTAGATGTCCACTCATCATCTGAGTAGAATAAGTAAAACGAGTTTGCTGTATCAGAAATAATTAATTACAACGGAGACAAGACACATCGATTGAAACAAGTTTACTTATTGGTCACCTCCATCTCAGTTTTCTGGCCCAATGTTACGTTTACTGAACGAGAGATGTGACTAGTTGTCACGGCTTAATTTCCAGTCATCTATACAAGCAGTTAGTGAATATGTCTGATACACTGCTCCCCCCCATACCCAACGCCTTTAGGATACAAACGTCTTGTTTTGCCCAATGCACTTATATATTTGTGTACTAACCCAATTAATTCGTCGTTGCACCACATAAATATCCCACAGCGTCAAAGTAGAATTCAGTAAAAATCATCCGTACTTCGAGCATCATGATACGTCTCCTTGGCTTTCTTTGAGCGCACAAGACAAGTTTGAGAGGCTTGTTATCATCTGAATTTGACCTGATTTAGAAGCCGCTTGGACGAAATGTACTATTCAGGAAATGTCAAGACAGTATGGACTATTCCCTTCGCAATCGAAGGGCTCACTGGCCAGTACGTTTACAGCTTCGTTAAGGTAATTCCTGGACATCGAGAATGTAACAAAGAATCCATGATGCTCGCAAAATCGTAGTGATCTAGAAATGGTCCCAAGTAGACTGTTTATCAACCGACCAGTTTGTGCGTACAGACACGGAAGACGATAATGTCAGAAAATGCATTCAGCCACCGGTGACGTCCGAAGTCTTCTAGAATCCACGTTACTTCGAAATTCATTGAATCAATGCCGGCAGATGTTCCCACCAGACGAATATGTAAATCCATGTTCAAGCTAAACACGTTTCTTGGTAGGCCACATTTGTAGGCAAGCATACTAACAAACCATGTCAATTTTTCGTGGTTCATTTCTAACTGTGATTATGCACCTTAGACTTTGCTGTCTCAAAGTGATCTTGGGTAAACGTTCTAGGGGACCTAGTTCAATGAGGAAGCATCAAAGACAGCAATGACCAAAACAATGTAAGGAAGTTGGCCGATAAACAAAACTAGCAATTGAAAGCTGTGTTAGAGCTACTCCTGCGTGAAAATCAGCGTGGAAACAAAGGTTCTATCGGGGAATAAAGTGTGAGTTCTTTTGAACGACCACTATGCGTAAAAGTTAGAACGCAACAATTTCAACTTGAAGTCAAAAAAGTCCCAAAATGGGCTTATTTGGGGGGGGGGGGAAATAACACTTACGTTGGCTTGTCTGTTCTACACACCGTATAATTTGGCGGATGGGTACATCACGTGTATGGCACTGTTCGTTGCCTTGGTTGCCGTAAGAACAAGACTGTCTGCTAATCGAAATTGTTAACTGAGGGGTGCCTGAATTCTTTTCAAAAGACAGACTGAGGTAAAACAGATATAAACCTTCCCTATCGAATAATTAGTTTTGAGTCGTAGGTTTTTTTTTCATTTGTAAGCACCCATTTTAGAGTGCCAACTTTGAATAACTCTACCAGTGGCACCATGGTTTGTTCTAACGAATATAGTGTTGATTGGCTGAAGGAAAAAATCCCACTGGTAGTGCTGACTGCCAGAAAAAATGTCCAGTTTTCCCAAACAATGCCATTGGCTCATATGGACATGACTGGATTTAGGTTTGACAATGTTTCAACACGTATTACAGAAACACTAGGAAATAAGACAGGGGTAATAAAAAATAACCCGTGAATTATTAATCAGCAATGGTTTGCCTCAATTTTGGAAGGAATGGCCAACAGGGAAATTATTTCCATTTGTGGCCATTTTCAGTGCAAAAGCTCGTTTGTTTCCTGAAGGAGGTCTCGAAAACCCTGAAGATCTGCCTTTTGAGGACACACTGCGACTGAATAATCAAACTCTGGTATCCCATGCGAGTACGGAACGTTTCCTTCACCGGATGCAGAAGAGCGGGGAGATCCCACAAAATTGATCCCGCTCCAGCAGACTTACATTATTTGTCGACGGAAAAAAGAGTTCACTGAGTGCTGTCATTTGTCATGTATATTTTACAGTTTTACTCCATAAAATTTATTTAAGCGGACCATGTCTCAGTAGCCAGTCTCTTCTTAGTGTTCTTTTCGGGCGTCTTTGTGCGCCACCATTTGGGCTCCTTTGCAATGTAGCTGAAATCAAACAGATCCATTAGAGACGCATTTTTGGCTGAATGCAGGCTTAGTACTAACTCAAGAAATCTTCGTGATCACAGGGCTGCGCAACCCTTTAAGTCGGGCGTAATACTGAAATTTTTTCTGACCATCCACGGCGGTTAGTCATTCAGTAAAATCTCCCCATTCCAAAAGTTTGTCATCTCAACACTGCTCTGAAAAAATCGATAAAGAAGTACGCGTCCACGATATTGTTTTGCGGACTTCTGCACAACCTCTGTCTTCACAATAAAAAAGGATGCATTTCCATGGAGAACATTTCTGTTTAATTATTCTAACCTCCGTTTTCGAATATAATGTTAACCCGCAGCCGTGCCCTCTTTCGTTTCATTAACATGACAATTTAAGGGACATAGATGTCTTGGATGAAGCCGTTGACTGCTTGTATGCCCGAATGTTACTCTAGGGAGGCAAACCGCTCCATGCTAGATTGGGTAATTCAAGTTAACCAGAAGTGAACACCTGCGAAAATATTCTCTGGGTGGAGGTCCCTTATAATGACAGAGAGTTGTAATAGCGTGCGACTAAGAATTGGCTTACTCACCGGTCGTTTCACATTTGTTTGTGTTTCAGACTCATATGTAAGTGGTGCACTTTTAATGTTTTTCTAGTGCGTCGTAATATCACGAGTTATGCTCTGTAGTGTTCCCAATAGGAAGGTTTCTCCCACGCAACAAAAAGTGTACATACACGAACTTATGTTTGCTAAAATAGGGCGGTAGAAACGCTACGTGCGTCTTCCGTAAAACGTTTTTGAGAACTGAGGCAAAGTTTAATGACATCTGTCTCAAATTCAGGGCATCTACCCAGTTTCTTATTTTCTCCGGTGTATCCACTTGCAACAATAAGCCTACACAGGACAGCGTTCGGGTAAATACCTGGTGGCTTGGGTCACAATGAAGGTGAAATGCATTTCATTCTACAGTATCCTCAAATCATTTGGAAAAGAAAAACCTCTTAAGGGACAGAAAACGTACAAAAGTTGGTTAGACTACATCCTTGATCCAGTTGTGATGCAACCCACATGAATAATGGCTTACCTGTTAACGAATGTGGTCAGTTGTCGTGGCTTAGTAAGTGGCAATGTGGCTCTCTGAAATTCACTTGGGCTGGTTAGAATTCGCCTTATGGTTAGTGAAAAGGCATGATAAAATTGAATAAAGAAGACCCGAGACTTGGTTTAGTTTTAACTGTGGAATAGAAAAGTGTGCGGGCAGTTGGCATCGGAATCCAAGACATAGAACATAAATAAAGTCTGCCGCATCGATTTTGTCATCCGTAAAAGTCCCGTATGCAATCTTTGGTGAGTTGTAAGTACTTTGAGAACTGTAATTACGATGCCACTAAGCCCGAACAAGAACCTGTGGAGTACGCATAGCTTCGAAGTTAGCTCGGACGCTTGTGGTAAAGCCAACTGCGTTTTCAAATGATCCCACTGCCGGTGGATAGAACTGGATGTTTTTTAATTAGCAATCAGCAAGTCTCATCGGAGCTCGTCCTAAAAAAACACAAGCATATTACTCCCAACAGCAGGCGTAAAATCACCAAAAACCGCGAACACTTGGGCACAATAAAACCGTGGTACCACATCATCGCACAATGCCCCCATGGAGCATCCGTAAATCACTTCGCTGTTCTTTTAAGATCTACCTCTATGCCAGTTTTGGTGTAAACATCAACTCAAATTTGGAGTCAAGGGTTTCTGCAAAGTTCTGCACTTGTTGCGCAAATGTGCCTTGTGATTCAGACCTGATAGGGGTAAGGACTGCAGATTATATGATCTGACACGTCGGTTGCGGGGGAGATAGAATGTGGCACTATCTTTCGGGCGTCTAGTGGTACATGTGTCCGTTCCGCCAACCAGTTTTGTGTTGAATGGTTCGCTGTCAGGGACCAGGATATTGGTAAGAAGTTCAGTTTTTCCTGTTTCATCGTAAACCTACAGAAAAGGGCAGTCAGTTGTACGCGGTAGATGTAGCCAATTCTCCAAAGACAAGCAAACTGGCTAATCATACTTGTGTGGCTTTAAGTCGGTTTGCTCAACCTTCGGATAAACTTTGTACTATTGGTTATTCTAAAGGAAAACTTACGATGCAATTCGCTCATAATTCACGCAAAAATTGCTTGGAGTCAAATACCAATATTTTCTCAAATGTTTAGTGATGAGATAAGAGTTAATGTCTTTTCGACGTGAATTCATCTTTGATGTCTGTCCATTCTTTCGGGTTATGCGCCTGATGCGGCGAACCTAAGGCCGAAGAGAGTAAAGATGATTCCGTATGAAGGTTCCTTTGAAGGACTACGCGAATGTGT
>SJOL01007067.1:234626-249222 GCA_004794785.1 Opisthorchis felineus
GTCAAATACCAATATTTTCTCAAATGTTTAGTGATGAGATAAGAGTTAATGTCTTTTCGACGTGAATTCATCTTTGATGTCTGTCCATTCTTTCGGGTTATGCGCCTGATGCGGCGAACCTAAGGCCGAAGAGAGTAAAGATGATTCCGTATGAAGGTTCCTTTGAAGGACTACGCGAATGTGTACCTCATCGTTTTCATTTACCACGGAAGAGAGTTTAGCTTAATTTCAAGTGAAAACATTGGTCCCAAGATGGCGGTGTTGCATAAATCTTGAGTGGTATACAACGGCGATTCGCGAAGTATCAGAAAGACTTTCATACGGGGACTTTCTTGGGGACAAGTGAGAACCATTGCAGCTTTTCTACAAACTGACAACACCGTATCTTTTCATTCGTTATGTTTTCAATATTCTTGCATATGGCCGTGTCTTGTTTTCGGACCAGCCTGATGATCACCATGTTGGAGAGACAACATAGAGTGCAGTATTTTTATGAAAACAACTGATCTAAATACCCATGGTGCAACTGAGCTCAGGACTGTTTCAAGTGTTCTTGATGTTATGTAATTCAAAGACCGTTGGACCCAAGCTCAAGAACAAATCCGGTGTTACTGTGTACAACAAACAAACCATGAGATTTCTACTTTGAGCGACAACCCCTGTTGTCAACCAATTTATTTACCATACGGAATGCGAGCCCACATTAGTCAGTTGAGCCAAACTTTGCCCTTGCATATACCACTCATTTCAGGTATGCGAAGCGAAGCAAACATTTGCTGATTTACGAAATATTTTACTCTTGTTGGGCTGTACTAGGATCAAACTTCTTAAAGTGTTTATGTCAATTTTTAAGGGTTTGATATTTTCAAGCTCAAGGTACCTTTCTAAAGTGTCTCCACCCTAAGTGATGGGTAGGCATTTGTGTAGGTAAACAACTCCGTAACCCTGGAAGAGGGCGTATGAAAAGTAGCTGGGTTTCCTTGGTTGGTTTTAAACACCTAATCGGGTGGTTTTAATTTACGCCAGTTGCTACACTTATGCACTCCAAACTTTGTAGAAAAACTTCACACACACATCACCGAGTGTTGCTGACTCCACGAAGTTGTTGCACGCCGATGTTGCCCGGTCAATGAGTGTCTCGTGAATAAAAAAACTCCATGTCTATTTATACTCATCGGCAGATGAGTATAGCATCTTGATGAGCACAGCTGAGAAATCCACTGGAAGTTCCGCTGCTGTGGAGTGGATGTTGTACAGAATGACGTAACTATATCCCTGTTTGTGAACGCAAAATTAATTTACTGAACTGAGGTCAATAATTTTATTTTACAAGGAAAGTAGAAAAGATGGTCATCAAAGGTGTCTTTATCGACAATATCAGTTGTCACTGATCCCGTTCGACTTCGTAATAGAACCCGTACATTATATGTTACCTTTGCTGTTATTCTTACACTAGGGAAGCCCGTATGCGAAGGACGTCCTGCTAACTGCATCAGATTCCGGTTAAACACTAAATACAGCGGTTTGGGTCGTGTTTGTTCCCTTCAGAGTGTTGTTATGGGACTGAGTGAATGAAATGCATGCTGGCAGAGGTTGATAAATTTACTTAGCTAAACAAATGTATCCTTCCTGCGGTCCACGGTGTTGGTGTTCTTGTCAGACGTCTTAGGCTACAATGTGAAGTTGGTTTGCTGCTAAACAGAAGCGTCTATTAGAACACAGCTCGTAAAGTACAGCCTTGTGGCCATGAAAAGTGTTAACTGCGCTCTGAGGACGGCAGATATCTGCTTACTGTTAACTACGAGTGCCTCCGGAGCGTTGCACGTGTCTTTAAAACGCAGAGGGAGAATCATGAAAAAAAACTGATTTATGCGAGATCGACATCAGTAATGTGACTTGAGGATAGCCTTGTGCTCAGTAGGTTAATGAGAACAGTAGAAGTGGGAAAACAGCTAAAGGCGGTGACCATAAAGAGACGACCGATGGAGAGTTTGCTCCCGTTAGCCTTCGAACTTACTACGCGATGTCACTCACTGCCCCTCCAAAGTGCTCCTGCGTGCTTTACGTTTTGTTGGCACATTCATCTGATTTGGTCTATCTTCCTTTTTCCGTGGACCTGAAGAAGCATTGCACTTAATCATGTCTATCTTATATTATTACAGTTAAAAGCTTTTGCAGAAAGTACGCAGTGCGACATTCGTGCTCTCTGTTTCTCTCCAGATTACACAATTGAGCGCTTTGTGGTCTAGGCACCTCATATTACTTGTGATAGACTAGCACCAGGTTCCTCTCCCACTCACCCTTTTATCTTCTTTTCGCCTTAAACTTCAAGTTTAATTAAGTAGGCTTTGCGGTCCTACGAGAGTGAAGCTTTGGTATCAGCTGTGATATTTTTGTCTCTGATTATGACGACGATTATGTCGATGATGAAGATCATGCAATTTTTCATATCCACACTACAATGAACCCCGTCTCCACTTACTGGAGGACGCGCTGGTTGGCAACCATCACGTCACCGCTGTAAATTATGTCATACTTTGGCGTTTTTTTTCTTGAAATAACAAGTATCCTAATATGGTAGTTTGAAAACATTCGAAACGTTTTGAGAAAAAGCGCCCAACTGGCAAAGCGGAGGCTCTAACCAAACAGTTGGGTTGGCAGATGACGGTCACTGTCAGGATGTCTACATCACTTACCATTACTTTGATGTGACGGGTGCCGCCAGTCAGTAAACCGCTAGAGTACTGACTACGTGTTGTCTCTGCTGAACTGCCTTGTTGAAAACACAATGGGAACAACCAGTTTTTTTATAGGATGATGGATTTGGCCGATCACCGACTGGGCAAAGGTTATTGCCCAGACGAGGTGCATTGTCCATCACACCAGTTGTAAAGGGTATTAGTATGATGGATGACGGGTACAGTGAACAATGCTACCGAAATTAAATTTATATTCTATTAACCTCTATAAGCATACCTACGAGGCATTATGTTGAACATAGCTAAAGGGCCGTCAAACGGCGTCTACCATACTATCTTTTCAGCATGGTATAAAGGCCGACTTGAGGCAGTCCTCGCAATAGTAACCAAATGGAAACCACCATCAGTATTACATCCATTTTAGCCGTTGTTTTGTTTCGATTGGCAAATGTGCCTAGAGCGAATCAATAATTTGCTAAGCATTTTATTGATCGATTTGGAAGCACGCTCGAGCAGTTGATAGAATAAGACGCACTTGGCCTGAACAAATCACATGACGCAGCATCCTGGACATGATACATATCGATCCACAGCAGTGATCAGCTTAGTGAACGGTAAATAGTGATGTTAAAGTTTCTTAAATTAAAGTGCTCTGAAGCCGCTCTGAAACTTTCTGGTTACGAGGACCTGTATTTGGAAATCAATAATGTAATTTAACCTCGTTTGGTTTTTCAACTATTTCTCTTTCAGAAACGCGGGTGATCATTACCTAACAAAAACGCATCACGCGACTTCTCTAGTTACATGATTGCTTAGGTGAGCAAAAGAGACAAAGTACTAATGGGCTGCATAGGTTTTCAAACCCGGTAACAGCTATGATAATCCGAAGAAATTCAAAAACACTGGAGCATCGCTTCAATGAGACTGAGTTTCTGGCACATTCTTCCCGACAATCAATATCATTTGTCTGGCTTCATATTTCCATTACCACCTGTAGATTTTCAATCTGTCGTGAACCAGCACTAGCCTATCTCGGTTGTTACGTATGTGGTAGCACTACCGGGGCGATGTTGGAGGTGTAAAAATCGATGGATAAATACCGGTTTGTTTGTTTGCTTTTTCTGACCAAATGCCATCCATAAACACCTGGAAATGTACTTCCATCTTCTGGTAACGATCGTAATAAGTGTCTTGAACGCAGAAGTTTGTGTGCAGAAAACACACCATGGGAAACTCCTTGATAATCTGCCGGGATCATGCAACTAGGTGGAAAACATATGTGCCGCGCTAAACGTCTTAGACCCCATGAGACGTACAAGATTCTATTGCCTCATGTTCACTTTAATTCCAGTAAGCCGAAGGATGTAACAAGACTGACAGTCACATGGTTTCTAAGATGGGAGTGTAAAATTTGAGCCTAGACATCGGGGGACGGAATCCCCGCACGCCTGCTCAGTGTTCCCCAATCGTGGTGGATCGCCTTTAGAGAACAAACATGTAAATCATGAATCATATATATCACTTTTGATGACCCTGAACTATGGTCCGGAAATCATCAAGTCTACGTCAATAATCTTGGAAATGAGCATAGTCAGATGACTGCTGGTTGGTTCAAGTTGACTGTAACATGTAATTTTGTTCAATACAAAACCATCTGCATGCCTTGATCGTAACTATACACTGTAGCCGTTGGTTCTTCCTGGTGAAATTAGATCTCCTCTGTAACGTGTGGCAATTCAACATGAGCCAGTCGAAAAATTTGCGCTTTTTGAGGATTTGTTGAGAGTCGTTACGGTTGTCTGGACAGTATTGTTACCTTTGTTGTGAACGGTAGAGCAAATGTCCTCAATAGTAAACAAAAAATTAAAAACTATTTACCCCAGTTTAGCCGTTTATGAGTGAGCCGGATGAACACAATTCAGTTGTATATTCGACACATTATGCATGAGTATTGCATCAATGGATGCATTTCAATCGATAATTTGTATTACCCGTAGGAAATTCAGTACAGCATTCATGTCTGGTGAACAAATAAATGAGTTGTTTTGTTTATTTATGGTAAACAGCACTTCATAGTGTGGCTTTTCTCCTCGCAAAGAAACAACGTGTATTGTTTTTTACTAGGGGTGGTGGAAAGAAACGCAAACGATGTTAAACAAACCTGGCAAAAGTAAACGAGAAGTTTACCCTCTAAGACAGTCATGATTAACTGAGCACAGGAAAAGAGTGCAATCACTAAATGGGGCTGCAATGAATAGTTGAGCTCTGTCGACAAAACGATACGGTCAGTCGAAATAAACTACACGGATGCAGGATGTCAGTTGGCTGAAACTGACGACTTTCTAAAGAATGAAGTTTAGAATAATCCAGTTAATTCGGTTTTTAGGATGAAGAAGCTGTGGTACGATGGAGCCACTCTTGAGTACATCGGTTTGCGTTTGAAATTCACCATCTTCGTCAAGTTTATTTGCACTTCTATAGATTACCCTAGCGTTTGATATCCTACATGATTTTGCAATTTAGGAACACTGGTATAACCAGATAATTTCGGATGAGAATAACTCAAAGTAAGAGCTAGTGACCGCGCACTGCGCGAACTTCAAGATAAAGGTCGTTTTATTTTGTGATAATTTTGTTGAGTTCTATCTGTTGCTGACGAGACCCAAGGCTTCTTTCAACCTGCCGCATCTTGAGAGATTTTAAGAGAAGTGTGAAATTCGTAGGATCTTGATCATCGGCGCACTAACATCAAGGATCGTATATATTTTCAAAAAGATACAGAAAACCTACCTGATACCTCCTGTCAACTTTCGGCTTGCACTAATGCAGCATTCCACCTATTTATATTGATTGCTTAATCCGATTAAATGTTTGTACTTCACGGAACAAATCTCGTCACAGTTTGGGGTGTCAGTACCACGCCATAGGTTGGATGATGGGTGAAGTTCGGACAAAAGTGACTGAGGAAACAGAAGCATAGCAGAATTGTGGTTCACCTCTTTACCTTATCGCTTAGTATGTTACTGCCATCCGTAGATGATTTTGCAAAGATATTTCCGATCCGATTCAAGCGCTGTTGGCCTCTGTACAACAACCAACGCCGATTTAAAGGCCGGTATTTCTGAGACCGTCTTATCACTAGGGATTTGCGATTCCGTCTTTTTTCAACTAAGAGCTAACGTGTTCCGGCATCACCTTGTGGTGACCAGTTGCAAATTAACCGCTCTAAGCATTTTACCATGTTTTCTGTTGAACTAAAATTGGCTTTCAGTGGGATAAAACAGTTATCTCTTGCCTATTAGTGTCAACTCCTTTTGCACACGTGGGGTATCATTTGCGTAAACGTTGGATGTGTAACCCCTTTGCTAAGATGCTCACATGCAAACTCCCCTGAACAGTGTCCCCGAAAACGCTCGTCAATATGCAGGAGTAAGGCAATAAATTTGACTTAAAGTGGAATGCAGAACATAAAGATGACGTCTTTCTGGAGTGCGGCTCTAATAAGGTCAAAGAAAAAGGATTAATTTTTCAGGGTAGACATATTCGAAAGAGCTATCTTGCTTCGTAACTTAGTCAGGAGTGACCGCCACTCACCCCTCCGGTTAGCTGACGGACTCAGGCGTGAATTTTTGTCATAAGTATCTGCTGACTAAATCGCCACCGTTCATCACTCAAATGATGTAAAAATCCTCAAGTTGTGAACTCAGTCAGTCAACACAGAAATTTGAGAAGGTCGTGAAATAGGAGAACATCTTCATCATATAGTTTTTAAAATGCTTAAAAAAGAGGTCCTATTGTGTTACTGACAACAGCGAAAGCATTCTTAATCAGGCTCGGACAGGGAAACGTTTTATTCTTCCACATTAAAACAAAACTTGCGACGTCATGTAGGGAACGCATGCTTGCCAAAATCCACTCAGCAAGGTTCACACCAACTGGGTGGGAGAATTTGATCATTCCCATTAACATCTGCTGTAAACTGGGCGTGATCAAATGCGGATCACATTGAAAGTGCATGGCTGACGCAAGAAGCTGTTTTCAACTGACGCCAGCTTTGGTGTATACTCATACAAAGTAAATATATATGAAAGTCTTTTGAATGAGTTCTTCCAAACTGCAGTTGTTTGCGCATGCTGCATGGCTTATGGCGAATTAAGGCATGGATATCATCCTGCCCTACGATCTGTTGGACGGAATACGAACGACAGAACAGGTTAAAACGGAAAAGTACATTACTTTGTACTTTAAAAGATGCATAGGACATTGGTGGCAGACAATGTAAACTTCGCAAATAGGTCAAGACATATTTTCATCATCTGGGGGTATCAAGCCATCTTTGGTTGAATAGATGATAAAATACTGTTTTATGTGACTACTTTCGTTGTCTTTGTTCTGATGTGGTTTTGTACAGTTCGTGCGGTTGTCGCTGCAAAGTGGCTTTTATATGCAAAATCGCTCAAATCGCATCCAGGGCACCCTCGGTCGCTCGAAGCCAGCAGCGGAGTAAGGACATTTTAGGTTGACCCATGATATTCCATCATCATAACAAAATCAATGGTCAAATTTTGAGGCAAGTATATTTCTCGGTAAACAGTATGCTGTGTGAGTGTGCGCGAGTGATCAGGAGTCTCAGTCGAAGCCATGTTTGTGCCTAAAGAGAAAACGTAGCCCTACGATTGGCAGTAGAGCCCATGATATGATGCTGACTCTCGACGGCCGATAGTTGACTGTGGGGTTTAGGAATAATGGCCGGACACTTTGTAAGAGGTACTAATCCTCAGATTAATATAGCAGATCAAGCGCGCATTTTGGATGTTAAACAATCCACAGACATATATTTTCACTTTTTCGTAAAAAAATTGATCACAGCGACGATATACATTAGGGTAACTGAATACGTGAACTTTCGTACTATAGGCTGTAAAGAGAAGTACCCCTTAGTAAATGAGCGTGAACAAAATAACTGAATGGTCCGTGGTTCGGACCCAACCTCAGCATGTCGACTGATCCTGCCTAAGCTTAGGCATCAGTATCTCAGTTCACGAATTCCTTTCGGGTGGCATGACGGTACAGACGAACGACTATTTTATCATGTATTTCATTCAGTAAATAGAATTTGATCCCGAAAAAATCCAGCACAGAGTTACTTCCACAAATTTTTTACTGGTGAAGAAGTTGTCCAACCTGCTTAAATCAAACAATCCTTTGTAGAAAGACTACAGTTGGTTCCAAATTATAAATGTCACTGTGACAGCTGCCTACCCACCTTTGCACATTGCTGAGTGCACACGTCGCCTGTGTGGTTTCTTGTGTCACCTGTAACCCGAGGAAGAAGTGAATCCCTTCTTGTCTCCCAAAGAATTAAGTCATTTGATTTTTCGGAAAAAATACCGATACGTATCACTCAAGTGTCAAATTAAAAAAGCCTATTTGCTAGCGAGCGTCCGGTTACCGACGACTTCATAACTGTAATTCTAGTGGTCAAAGAGATAACAAAAAAATTTCTAAACCAAGTATTGTAGAACTCTTTTAGGATTATGTGAATCACATATATCCGCATCGCTTCTGTCCGGGGAAAAACTCTTAGTTATTCGACAGAGCCTTGCGATAAAGTTCAACAAAACCAGATTGTTGAGTAAGTTTCGGATTTTATATTTATCTAGAAGGTGTTTGAAAGTGACCGGCAGGCACCCATTTTCAGGCTAGATTTGTAAAAGCTGACATAATTTGTTTTTATTCATCGACACTTTTCGACTTAGCATGCTGAAAGACAAGCATCTGGAGTTTATATTTTTGCTACGGTTACACACTGAATAGGCTTTAAACCAAGGTTTTTCTTGGCCAAGGTCACAATCGCTGATTGTGCGGGTGTAACGTATGGGAAAAGCTCAGTTCGGTTTGGAAAACACCGATACTATGAGTAAAGTATTCGACCGACCAGGGAAACAAGCATTTATTCAATTACTCGCTCAACCACCTAATCAACCAACCAGACAGTCAACCAGTCATGCGTGGTTCGAAAAATTAACGGCTTACTCAATGGATCCATTTGTTTATCTGTCAATTCTTCCATTCATCTATTTTTCTAGTTCTGTATTAAATTATATTTTTTTTAAATTCACTAAAAGTTCATTTATTCGTAGCATGCGCACTGCTCAAGAAAAGAGGTAGACTTGCTTATTTCATTTCCAGGATAAACAGTCATCCATCCTCTTGTTTGGACCTAGACTTCATTTCTAGTGTCTTTATTCTAAGATCGCCCAAGGTATGAGTTTCGGAAAGGACGCAGTGTGTGTCTTACTTTTACGTGATGTTCCGATGTGTATGCCCCTTATAATTGATTGGTTTTCCTAAGAACATAGGGCTTCCTCGCACTAATTCCCTACTCTACACTAGAACGTTTGTTGTCGGTGATGACAGTTATGATGGAGGATGTGTGGAAAGAGGTACGTTTAAGCAGGCATTCACAAAACCCATGAGAGTGCCAATTATTCAGTTCTTTTTCAATATAAGTTGTCAGAGGTGGCATGCACTGTAAGTTGTTGGCTACCTTGATGTGGGCGGTTTCATAAAATGATTACCCAAACATCGTAGCCCATTTGGAAGTTCCCGTGGCCATTTTTGCATTTGCGCTTGCGCTCAATCTCGTTGCGAGCACTTGGTTTGTTGTACAAAAGGAACCACAAAAAGGTATCGTAAACATTCGTGAGGCGGAAACCAGAGAATTTGGAAAAGCAGTTAACCAAGTCTCCACACGGCTGTTCACTCTGAGGAAACATAATGGGTTTGTTAAGAATGAACGATTTGAGCACAGTATAGTGATTTATTGATTACGCGAGGCAGAATGCAAGCCAAAGACCCTCCAAATTAATTGCTCCTGTTGCTTACAAAGTGGCGATAACTGCTATGTTGACAAAAATCCTATTTAGGAGTTCCAACCCGAACGAATCTCACGAGTGTTCACAAGCACCCAACGAGATATGGTCAATCTTCTTGGCCAAATCTTTGAAACGTTTAATTTCGACATGCAACTAGCTTGAACTAAGATAGTCGGCAAAATCACCAACAACCAGCAAATGATTCTGCCGACGAACTTAAGCGATGAAATTCATTGTACAAAAACGGATTTTGCCTTATTTTCAGCGCTCAGTTTTCTAAGGTCTGTAGTGACGCAAGTTTCGGTGTTCCCAGAATATGAAACATTTTCAGAAGCGCAATTAACTGACTGTTTGTGGAACAAAGAACATGTAGCCGACCTAATTGTTCGACTGTTGTGTGATCCGAAACTAGATCTGCACGACTTTTTCATGAAACATACTAACTGAATGTACGTCGGGAAAGCTGTGCAATTAAAGGACTGTCGTCCGGACGACTAAAAAATTGTTTCACTAATTATGGCACTTCCATCACCAGGTGGCTTGTAAAATATTTTACCTTTTGTAAGAGTTCTGAGTATGATGGGTGAACTTTTGATTGAAAGGAGTTGTGAATGCCTAGAGATTCTGTCTTGATCACTCGATGACAATAACATGTCGCACGTTTGAACGTTTAGAAGATGGTTCATAGATGGTGTACCCACCAAGTTGGGTTAAACTACTCCGCTGGCACGGGTCTCGGCAGTATCCTCAGCTGGGTGTTATGTATGGGAAAGTTCAGCAGTTATCTGTATCGCTAACGATAACGGAAAGTCTAACTGGGTGAACTGGGGAGAAGTCCCACGGTAGCCACAGTGCGAATCATCTGTTGAAGCATATAAGGGGCACAAATGGTAGGTCAGTAAACAGCACCTCAAAACTGGACTTCGAACTGAGCTTTCTCTTAAGATTTTCTTTAAAAATTTAAATGTTCTTATCCACCAACTATACTACTTTTTCACGTTGCAGCCGTGTTCACTACAGCTTCTTCGTGCTTTTTGTTTGCCACCTCATGCCGATGGGTCGCACCTCCAGAATAGCAACCCGAGGGTTTGCACAATCCAGGGCTATACTAACTACAGTGTTAGTGAGCGCAACTGACAGTCCACCGAGAAGCGCAACCAATGTTTTTGTCATATGCCCTCATTGGATTGTATTGGTCTTTTAAGTGAACCAACATGTTTGAGGGTGAAACTACTGTGCGTCCAATCCGCCGCAATTATTCAGGTCACATTATCAAACCAACAACCCCAGTACCGTGAAAACGCAGGCAGTCCGTGGTTCCGAAGCTGGAAGAAAACTCTGGTAATATATTTTTTTGAGCATTCCCAAGCATGCTGTTCCCACATCCTTAAAAATACAGTGTTTCTTGAAGATTATGGATGGAACATTTGAACCATTCTACGTTATCCATATGTCTTTCTTCCTGTTTTATTTCACATGCAGCGGAAAATGTATGTTATCTTCCGCTGGCTTTTGTTGACCCCGTACTCACTGCAGCGATATTCTAATGGGGCATTGGGTAGAGGATTTTATAACCTAGAAAGCTTGGTCCAAAAGTCGGTCTGTTTTCTCAGAACTTACCCATCATAAATGTTTTGTTTCCAAGACATACTTCCAGGCTAATTTTAGCAAACGAAAAGATGCTTATCGTTTGCCAGTCTTTGCGACGAAATACGTACGCCCTGGTTTCAATCACCACCCAGTTGAATACCGGTTTTGCAAACCCGTCACCAAGCTGGGGAGAAAATTTCAGGACTGTTTTGGAAGAATGGATTGAGTTCATGAATGATAATTCCTATTTTGGTTTGATTGACGTTTATTTTTAAAATTTATGGCACAATTTGAGAACAAGGCCGAACTGGATTAAACTGTGACATCAGCAGTTCAAATTACTTGGCACTATGGAGACTGACACTGATAGGCGCCAGAACTTCCTGTCTACATTCCAATAACAAATAACCAACGTAACGGCCCGACTTTTTGTATCGCACACTCATTTGTAAACTTATTTGGGCCAAACGAAGTTCTCGTTTACAATACTCTTCAAAGGCAGCTTGACGTTTCACTTTTGGATATCTCAGAGTACGATAAATGAGGGACCCATCTGGGGTTCAGGTGAGCTCCAGGTGTAACCACATCAGTTTGCAACTGCGTGCAATAGACTTGACAAAAATCTGGGGACTGATGAGTTCGCAGAAGGCAAAACCAGTCGCGGGCTGTCGACAAGTTTTAAATAATCTTGTGAGTTGTGAGTTCCGCCAAGAAAGAACAAGGGGCACTAGATAAGGTCTAAGACGTACGTTCTCACCAACGTCTACCGGTGTAGAGCTGGGTTACCTATCGGTTGTGCCAATTTATTTTTTGGCATTTGCAAGTGAAATATTGCCTGTTGAGTAACATACCCAGTAATATCTGTTACACTTGTCAGTGGACAGAGGACTTCCAAGCAGCCAAGCCACTGGTCCATATGCTTCATACAATAATAGTAACGGAGTGCACAAGGAATGGCGTGGATGCAGTGTGCGAATATAGTACTGAAGAGACAATACGAAATACTTGCATGTGGCGGTAACCATCTGGTGAAAGCTTTGTCCGAATTATTCAAGAGCATCAGATGTTTCCAACTGTTTGGATCGGAAAGATTTTAGGAATCTGAAACTGAAGAGAATGAGTGTCCGGATGTTCTGTGAAACCACAGCATGAATGTGCTTTCGAAACGTCGAATGCATGGAGTGCTAAGCGTCGACGTGTTTGTGTCTGCGAACAGCATCGCCAGTGATGCATATGAAAATCACGATCTTTAACTGTTGCCTGCTGAACCTTTATGTGTACATCGCCGGTGAATATGTCAGTAGAATATTCAGTGATCACTCATCATATTCACCGAAGCGCCTCCTAGTCTTTGACTAGGTTACGTCAGGTGTACATTGATCAACCACAAGGCCGACAATGATGAATTGCAGGAGTAAGATACATCGAGACTTCAATTTACTTGGCTACCATCCTAAAACGGATTATATATATATGCAATCGTTCAGCTGTAGCATCCTTTCTGGGCCCAAATTCCATGCCACCCGAAGGAAGCACGAGGGGTGGGATATGGCCAGATTGCCTAAGCCTAGACAGGGGAAGTCGAGAGGCAGAGGTCGGGTTCGAGCCATAGACCTTCCGATCAGCAAATTCGCACTCCGACCACTGAGTCATCTCGCCCCCTATATATATATATATATTATATATATATATACGCATATATATCCGGTAAGAAACGATTTTTCATAGCAGCGGTTGGTGGAACCGTCTATTTAGTCATTTAAAGTCTTCAAATATGTCGCGGGAGCAAATTTCCTGTTAAATTAGGCCTGAAAAAATCAAGCAAGACTCTCCGGGCGATTTTATTCGGAAGCCGGTTTCATTTTCTCCCCAACGTGGGCAGTTTGCGGCCAAGAGTGTGGGGAGTAGTTGGTTGCAGTAACGTGATCTCGGTAATGATTTGAAACCGATTTTTGTCCTTCCGGTGATATGTACCAGTAATACTTCCAAACACAAGGGGAATCTCCGTATGGAGCCTGTTAGATTTTTTACTGAGTTTCTTGTGCAGACTAAACTACATAAGTAAGTTACTTATAATTAGATGGATGCGTTCATCCATCATTTTTTCTGGTGGTATTCAAAAGTGGCCTGTAGGAAACAATGTGTTCTCAAGAAAATTGATAAAAAATGGTGCATAGTCATTGACCTCTAACACCCGTTTGGTGAACAGATTCCATGGTGCCCTAAGGAAGTACGAGGGGCGAGATAATGCCAGACGTTTTCAGGCTTGTAGACAAGCAACCGAGCAGCCAGGGTTGGATTCGAATCGTGGATCACTGAGTTCATGCCTTAACCACTGAGTTCTCTTTCGTTCAAGGTCAGTTAGTGACATTTACTGTTTGGGTGTAACGGAAGTGCGTTGAGAATCCGATATCTTGAGACTCATGTATGTGTTACTGAATCAACCAATCCAAGATTTCTTAGTACCCTCAAGCTGGAGGCACCGGAGACACAAATGCAAACGTGTTAATGAGGTCATCATGCACCGTGTAGTTATATCACTGTTAAAGTTTGCACCCTTCGCGGACCGAAAGGAGTTTGCTGCCGAGAGATTGACCGGCTTTTGAGCGCAAGTCCATGCGTATCCTACTTGTAGTCTATTCAACTGAAGCCATCCAGTAGCATTTTGGTATGCGCTGTGCACTACTGATGTGACGGCGGATACTACTGATGAGGCATGCGAGTAGCATGTGGTTTCCTCGTAACTCCGCCTCGAGTCTAATGGAAGGTGGGGTTTATTACGGAATTTGTGGAACTGCGTTGCAGCGTTCGTTTACAATTGCGTGATAGTCAATGAATATCCACGAAAGTTCAAGTAGACGCGTGGGGATGTTCAGTTTTTGAAAATAAGGTGCAGATGAGATGTTTACTTTCCTGTCCAATAGTTTGTAACCGTTTAGTTGATGTTTTCCAATAACCCACTTGGCGGTGAAGGGCTTTTCTCCTTACACCCGAATCGGGGTTGTTTCACCACACCAACCATGTAGTTCCGTGCATGTCATCACGATGATAGGTCTGTCTTGGTGAAGACGCGTTTGAATTTCACCTACTCCTGCTAAGTCGGTTCCTTTGTGGCTCCATCAAGCGGACGCGATGGAGCTTGTTCACCTGTGCATGTTTCAGCATGCAACACGACCGCAGCTGTGCGCAAGGTGGGGTGCACATGTGTGCTATAGCGTCCCAAGGCAGGCTCATCTAAGTCTCACCAGCCACTGTGATGGGTTGGCAGGGCAGATTTCGACGGTTCGAGCCCCCGTACATCGATTCTGTTTTTTTCTTTTGTATTAGGTACGGGTGGATGAACATTCGAGATTTCCAACACAGTCGTTTCCTACATACTAACTAATGGCTACTGATATTTCGGGGTACAAATGTCAAGCCCACTGTAAA
>SJOL01007067.1:251127-302442 GCA_004794785.1 Opisthorchis felineus
GAGGTATATATATATATATATATATAGTTTTATCGCGGGTCGTCCTTACTACATATTTGCACTGTGTCTGTCTCAAGGATTTTGAAAATTTATCTACATTCAGCCATTAAACCGTATGACCTAGTTGGACGGTTTTGGTTGTCTTTAAAACACACATTCCGAACAATGCACGTTTCATCCTCGCAGACGGTTTGAGTGCGCCGAAGCTCCCGCTATCATCTCGCATGCTACCTCTATCCCTTCTACTAAGGGTGAATAGATTCATACCAGCTGGACAGTCTGATAACTGCTGTAATGGTCCAGGTCACTGACATTTTAGGGCAAGGCACGTAATCAAACCACCGCGTAACAAATAGTTCCATTCTTTTACAACCACTCTATACACTGCAAGCTTATTGGCCGGTAAACATGATCAAGTCCCGAGGACTGTGAAGACTGCTGGATAATCATCCAACTGATTACAAATATGCAAACAACTTAGTGGACTCAATGTTCCACCCAGTTCCACTGCTCAGTACTCTGATGATACTGGCCTTGAATTGCTGGTCCATGATCATTTAGTTGCATATTTTTCCACCTCTAGTCTTATTAGTTCCTTCTTATATCAGTTACTTGTCTGAACAGTAAACAGAAAACAAAGGCCATGCAAATTTAAAACTGCGACCAGATAGTTCCTAGCAGGGAACATAGAAACCTCATCATCCTTCGCTGCGCTTTTCTGAAGGGAGGTAACGTTCTCCTTGTATAATCAATTTTTGACTGACCTAAAAGGTACCAAGAAGTCCTTACTCAAATTCCTGAGGTGTCTGGCCGTCTGTTCTTTCTGACCAGAATAAATCCGATTCACAACACGCAAAATTGGAAGGAACATATGAATATTTACTGACCAGTGCATCACTAGACTCAACAGTACAATCGAGAGCCTGATTGTTCCACGCTTTTTTGACATCACTCACGTGATCAAACCAAACGAGCTATTCATGTCATCTGCAGATTGCCAGTGTGAACCCTAAACGCACGGTTTGGCTGGGCCCAAAGCAGCCTTGTGGCAATTGTGCTGACAACAGTCAGTGAGAACTGTGATTGTATGACATGCATCTTTCTGACCAACTACTCAACTGCTTTTTAGATCATATCAAATCATCCAATCCGGTACAAAATTACTTTCATCAACAACCAACTGTCGGTTTTTTGTTTAACAACATATCTTACTGTCGGATCCAAATGGTAAAACTCAAATCCAGCGCCAAGCTCCTAAACATTGAGCATATTGATCCCCTGACAACATTCCGGGAAACCCTACATATCTCGGCGGATAACTTTTCAGCAAAGAAAGACCTCTTCAGAAATTTACCATCAGGGCAACAAAATTATCCTTTTTTAATCGTTCTTTGTAAGTAGCGACGTTCGTGTCCTTTGCAATATTGCACAGCATGCAGTGATTCTGCGATTTTCTTGCATGCTTTACAGAAAAGCTGATTAAGACAGGACTAGGCTTTGTGAACCAATCTGTTGGTGGACACGATGGTGAACAGCGTAACAGCTCACACACTGTCGCTGGCTCTCTCGTGTTTGGTTATATTCTGCCTAAGAACTGTATGCACTCTGTTCGCATCAGGCAACTTTCTTGGACAATATGTGCGGCAATAACATGGTGTCTAACTTGTTCTTGGGCAACTTTCGCAGAGAATATCTCTGTCGATTGCACGGATTCTGTCTAACCCAGTCTGACAAAGTATCTGCCTTGACGAACTAACTTAATCAACGAAAATATTAACGTGGCTACGGACGGTCAGAGGCGAAAGGTCGAACAAAGAGAGTCTGCTTCAGGTGCGGTTCAAACAAAGGTTTTTAGCGAGGAGAAAACAACATCTTTTCAAATAGCCCATTTAGAAATAAAACCGTCACGGAGTGTGGTCAGAAAAATTGTTGAAACACCAAAGGTGGCACCAGATTTTAGGAAAAAACAGTACGTAGGGCAACAAAGTATCAGTGAGCATCTTATATCGTTCAAAGGTTATCAGGCGAGGTGCATTGATGCGTTAATTTTTCTGAGTTGATACACAGCACTGTCCCCATATTGGGAGAAACTACGACATGGTATCCCCGAAAGAAGACAAACCAGTCGGTACGAAGTACGCCGACGTATATACCAACCGCACCTTCCCTACCCAAAATCAGCGCCATATCCTGGTGTGACCCTGTATCTTGAGATTATCCTTTGATCGGTGGGTAGCAATGCATAGAAACAAATACCAAGTTCGACCTGTTTTCAGTAAAACCAAGTGCACGGCTTAATGTAACTTGCAGTTCAATCGGCTGCACAGACACGAACATAGTACGCAGCCATAATGTAGAGTAAAAGACCATGAGGGAATTTCCGGCAATTTTGGGAAGCACCACATGCGGTTACGATGGATAGCGCTTTTATTTGTTAGCACGAGATAAATAAGCTTACAAAGGAATGTCTAAAAATATGTATAACATGGCTTAGAGTTTTGTCCGTAAGATGTCAAATGGTCAGCATCCTTGTTTCTTTGATATATTTCCGGTTTATTGGGTTTGGAATAGCTCATTCAGCTGTTTTTGTCTTGCACTGAAGACATCGCTTCTTCGTGCAGACCACCGTAATTAGTCTCGAGCAAAATTAACAACTTAGGTAAGAGTATATTTTTTCCAAACCTTCGGGCTCATCTTCTTGGAAGCGAAAAAAAGTCTTGAGCATGGGGGTCATAATGATAACGGCACTGAACGTACCACAGCCACGTCTAACTAATGACCAAAAAACCTCTTTCAGAAAAGTTCAAAACATTTTTATTCAGAAATTCAGCAGGAAAATCAGCCAGTCCACAGACAGAAAAAAGTACTTTTCATCAATGACGTGAAAACTAGATGACTGGACTTGTGCAGTGTGACCCTCTGTTGCCATGGCCATGCCACACTACAAGGGTATTTCGTCCCCACATTCAGTATCAATATTGATCGTTTACTCTAACACAGACCCATAGTTGCAACCATATTTTGTCTGTGCATATCTACAAACTATCAATAAAAGCACATGGTATTTAAGCAAAAAGTTGCACAGGATTTTCTGGCAAACCGCAGATGTTGCTTTACCAGAAAAAAAACAGACGGCGGACTTTAAGGAATTTCCATCTTTTTTTAAAAGTAGGCTGACAATTTCCAGTATGTTAAATTTTGCGGTATCAAACCAGAGAAGGCGGGTTTTCGACTGAATGCAACAAGCAATATAAGTTGCTTCAATGGAAGATTAACTAAGCTCTGTTTACAGGTTAACCAATGACAATCCATTCTCATTAAACCAGGAACTCACATGAAATATGACTTAATCTAGAGCGACAGCCCGACCTGGACGGCTGGCACAATGTGCACCAGCTCTAAAATGACTCCAGTTTAAACGCCACTCAGTGGGAAACAGCGTAATTTTCTGTTTGAATGCGATACAGGCTTGAATATAAAACGCAGAAACAAGCTACCAACCACGCCAAGAAGTTACGTATGTTCTGTTACGTCCAAAACATGTTTTTACCACAAGCCAGCCAGTGGAGTCAGTTTTTCCAGGAGGTGGCATTGTCACCACGGTTCTCCTGCTTCTTACTGAAATAGGGTGACCCCTAGAGAGCTTAGGCTGGTTTTTTTATTTTCGAACAATACAGAAGAAGCGAATATTGTGGAGGACGTAGCGGCGTAACACAGTACAATCCTTCAATTATTGAAAGAGACATTTCATGCCTACAGACCGCAAGACCAACGTTGATTAGGTCAGACGTATACAGTTAAACGGTAGAAACATTGTGATTCACATTCGAATCATGAATCAATCATAAATTTATTCTATGAACCATGGACCATTCATAAACCGATCAAAACACAAGGTGTGTCCCAATGCATTGCGCAAAACAGGTCAGTGTTCTTGCATACGTGGTAGACATTGAGGTTCACAGAAACCAGTACAAACTACGGGGTGGGCTGAGAACCAGATAAAAATGTCTGGATGTGGACGGAGATTTGACGAAACAACACAACCACGTTCCAGTAAATTATGTCATTTGCACTCCCGCGTGACTACATGTAAGCTGACAACACATCGTTTTGTGGCTTCCCTTCAACCAACGTTTAGTAATGACACTGTTGATGAGCAACCATGCGTGCTGAGTAACCAAATTTAGCGATCAGTCAGATGCCAAATTACGCAGCTTGTTGGCGCCACTAATTCGGCCTTGAAAATACCTCACTAAAACTTGGGTATCTAGTTTAGTGCAAATTTACCTAGCGTTAACAGTTGCCATTATTTAAGAATCTATTGGGTTGTTCGACGGATACCTAAACCAGACAATGTATCATTTTGCACCAACATGTTTTCAAGTAGTCCAGCTATGTCTCAAAAGGCAACAAAAATACTGCGCTTTGGGCTAATTTTTGTCTCCTAGGTTGCTGGCAAACTTCAATACAGTCTAATCCTACGCAGCCGAATGTTAGAAATGCAATCAAAAACTAAGTTTCTGGGAGAAAAAATTGTTCCAAAGCCAAATGGCAAGTTGTACTACCTGCCTGTTGTATTATGGTGAAATTTTGTGATTCGTTTTCGGTCGGATGTGTTCGCTGGGTATGTTTGGAGATTTCGGAAACCCGGCAGAATTACGGAAAACTACGGCTTGTGTAGCCGGTATCGTCTTTTCTGGACGAAGCATCTTCACTTGTTCGTTGATGAGACTAGAAAAGCAAACTTTGGCAGGGGGGGGGCGAACATAAGGTGGTCGTGTCGGTGACGTACGCCTGTTTATTGCGAGTAGTTTCATAGTGGACACCGACTGTTGTGGAATTTTCGGTGGGGTCTGAGCAACGTAACGTCCACTCACATTAATATAGGAAATCCGCGGGCACTGCGTCGCTGACCTTTCGCGACAAGGCACTATAGAACACTTGGGTCTGGTTTTGGACGGTAGCATCGTCAAAACGGCAAGTTACTGTCAATCGATCTACTTGGTTAACACCAAAGTTAGGAACCTTGCTGACATTTCGTAGAAGTTTCACATTATCTCAAAAATATTTCTCGTGCATCTAGCTACTACGGCTTCTAGTTGGTTACATACTGGCCTTTTCAAGCAAAATTTTCTTCCAGACTTTAGTCGTATTTGTCGAGGTTCACCCTGACCAAAATGGTTTTCAAATTCATGCCGTTTTTCAGTTGCATGTTTAAAACTCACGTTATCATTGATCTCATGACGAGAGTACCCAACCGTCGCGTCCAACATCTTACGCCAACATGTCAATAACCTGTTCGCTAATCTATCCCAAGTGCCACAGCACTCTTGAACGCCGTTAACGTTTTCCGTTTGCAGTTCCTTAATTGTTCCCACAGTTCCTCTAAGCATCGGGCTCGGAACTCTCCCATTCCGGACTACTCGCATTCAAAGTGATTTGTCTGCTGTCTTCTGAAATGTGTTAGTCAAAATGGAGTAGGATTTGGGCTTGAATTCCTTCTGATACGACTCAGATGAACTGGTGCAGTATCATTTGGGTTTCGGTGACATTTTTCCCGACAATTGCGTAACATTTTAACATTTTGTCTCGTTCCTTCAGGGACATTCATTTTTAATTAAAAAAGCCGTTTCACTGATAGAATATAACGGTTCTAGAAAAATCGAAATTTATGAGTGTATGAACGCTTTTGTCAACTTATTGCTCACGTCGAACATTATATAAGTGCCAAATTTGTGTGATTTATTGATACAGTTGTCTTTACGCGTTCCCGTGTTATCGGAATTGGACGATTTGCATTGCATTGCACTTCAGATTCAGATAAAGTCGGGTTTTCTGCGTGAAGTGTCTTGCGAAGTTTTTATGAGGGAGTAACGTTTGCTTCTTTCGAGAATTAACACTAAATTGTGATTTAATTTTTTGTAAAAATGGAGTTTAGACATCCTGGAAACCGCACAGCATGCAAGGCTGCCCTTATAGGTGGGATACGATTGCATAGCGCGAAACAGCTGTTAGAACTTGGTGAAATGACTTCCGATCACTATAAAAGATGAACGTAATCCAGATAACCTTAATTATCGATCATGTAGCTTGTTGAATGCCTATCAGAGAGACGTATACCGGGTTCACCACGTTGTCCAGAAGCTGCCTTACTAAATTACAAGGCATCCAAAAACTTGCGGTTTGAAAAAAATGCGACACGTTAATGTCCTGCGAAATATTTCACACTCGTAACTAAGAAGAATCACCACAAAACCCACTCACATTTGGGTGGATATTTCAGAGTTTTAATGGTAGACATTTCATAAGCGGCCGATTATGACAAAATGCCACGCAATTTTTTTGACAGAACCGTTTCTTTTACCATTTTGGTTAGTCCCGTGACCAATGTTGAGCATTTATTGACAGTAACTGTCTGAAATACTGAAGGACTACAGTTTTTGCCTCATAGTTTCACGTCAGGCTGTTTTACATTGCCGAATTCTGACGATTTGGAAACAGTCGATAATCTCATGTGGTAGATTGATGGAAGTACTTTCTGGTAAAAAAGTTCACTCGTACTTCACTAAGTTAGGACTGCACTAGGTTCATTCTGTATAAATTGTACTCTCTCATTCTCCGCTATTTCACGCTTTGGATGTGTTACTAGGCTTGCTGCTCCATATTGCATCCGTTAATGTATGCGGTCTCACTAGTCATGGGTGGCCACGCCGTTATGGACAAATATTTTTTGACTCAAGCAACTACGATTGGACAGTTTGGAGCAATATTCGCGTACAACGCACTTTTAACTACAAACGTTGACCTTAGTTTTCGAGCCACTACCAATCGCACCCGGTAGTTTTATTGAGAGAGACCGCTCAAAAGGAGTCCACTCTCACGGGTATTCACATGGGGCTTTCTTTGTTGTGTTTTATGCATCCCTGTCTCTGGAGTGAGTAATTTCGCTTCGCTGAGGGCACACCGGTTAGCTCTAATTTACCTATTCAAGTGAATTTTTCTAGCAGTTGTGAGGAGGCAACGAAAGCACATTAAGGAAAACGAAGTAGATGTTTATCAGACCTCATATCTTTCAAATTGGCGGTGTTCAAATCTCAACATCGGGCGCAGATGCACACACAGTCAGAGTGTAAACGTACCTTTTTTGATTTTTGATCAATCTTCTTTCAGGCGGCGTTAATTGTTACATGTTTGAGATGAAAGATGTACCGTCGTAATCCAAAGCGAGATGGTACATCGGGGTTTTTGTTCGGAACTGATCAGACAACTGTTATCTTGCCAGATGTCAATCGATCAAAAATGATCTATGATATGCGAACATCAGGGCAAACGTGCCACGTACTGCTCTGTGTGCAGGAATCACGCACAATCATCAATGGCGGTCGAAGATTAGTTGTGGACTATTTGCTTAGGCTAGTGCAGGCTACGACTGTTGGCGCATGCATTATCTCGGCATTTTGATTGGCTACCGCTCATCTCTACTCTGATTGGCTGAAATATCGCCTTGTTTGTGATGAGGGGCAGTCGGTAAAATTAATCCTGAAAATATCTATTCTTAAAGCTAAATCTGTAATGAGGCCCTCAGTACAATATGCTGAGATTTCACTCCAGTGATAAGGGCATGTGAACGGGGCCCAAGGTCCACTTTTATGGAAATGTTTTGTGAAACTAGGCCAGCAGTTTTGTTCCTCACAATATCGGTCGACAATTCGTGCAACATTGATCTTTCTTTCAGGTCTACGTCGAGGTCAAGGCACGTCTTTCACGGAAATTTGGTTAGATTATCATTGTTTTCCGAAGCTTTGGCTCCATCTTATCCACTGAATTTGCAATCAATATTTATAGGACCTTTTTTTACGAAAATTGATATAGCAGCACAATTTGCTTGGAAAATGTCCGAACAAAGCACTACCGAGCTTGAAAGTGTAAACAGAGTGCATACGATCGATTAAGCTGCTTTCAAGCGATCAAGACAGTGGTTTATAGTCAGAGTTTCTTTTTTCCCCGCCTTTCAAGTATTTTTTATACCTTTCTTTTATTTGGCGGCATTTCCGGAAACCAACGGTTAGTTGCTAAAGTATGGTGCTACATCAAGAACATAGGCATTGTTGGCAAGATCGTTGAGGAGCTTTACTGAAAGGCTGAAGGATGGAGATTGAAGGAACTAAACATTCAAAACCTTCCTGACTACTAGGAAGAACCCGGCTACCCACCTCGTTGGCTGTTCGCCCTTCCAGTAACCCACTGATCTCCTTAACCAAGTGACGTCTTCTGGTGGCCCCAGGTAACCTTTTTCGCTGTAGCGTACCAGTCGGCGATAGCTGTTTCATCCTCACCGTACGCCACTACGCCAGTCATTTGCCATCACCCTTCTGGGCAGCAACACTCGACTCTGATTAGACACGTTAGTAATCAACGCATAGGTTGTATTTTCAACATTCCGGACAGATTTCACCTCGCCTGATGCTTACTACTCTGAATTTTTCGAAATATAGTCAGGGGGTATCGGATAATAATTTAAAACCAAGTCAGTAAGGAAAGGTTTTCGGTTGGGATACCCAGGCCTTTCACGAATTTGTGTCTGCAAGGTGCCCATCCTGCAAAACTGAAGGACTTGTTTGCAACCCGTTTCACTAAAACTGACTGAATGAAATTTCGTATCTACTAAACTGAGAATGAGAAACCTTGTTAAGATGCTTAACGAGTAACTAAAAACCTTGCTTTGGAGTGTTATTGTTTCAACTATGAAGTCGCAAAATAATCTACAAATGAATGATTTATTTACGGCTTCAAGGTTTATTGATTCAGGGGGTTAACAATGCTGAAGATTTCAGAAATGCATTCGTTCTTCTGAGTTAGTGTTAAACCATCGGAAAGGTCTCGGTGTTTCATCCAATAATTGAAGTCAATCTGTGCTGACAGGGCGAGAACCCCTGTACGGATGTTTCCTTTAGAGGAAATCTCAAGTCCTCCCGGCTAGTAGCTAAAAAACCGATGTTCGGCCACGAGTGGCTGGTCAGAAGTATGATTAACCCGCACGTGGACTAATAGCCGGGATATCGCGGGTTTAAAATTCCATGGAGTTTCTTCAGATAGGTATTACTCGTGATTTCTAGTAAGCATACAATGCCTCTCGGCTTTATGTACAGAAAGAAATCTTAATTGAGATTTTTTTGATGGTTTACATTATGCTTCAGGTGAATGCAAGCACACTAACTCGTGAAACCGTTGATAATATGAGGAGACTTGCCAATTTTGTCCTTTAGGTGAAGTCAATCTATGCTAAAAATCCTGGAAGCACTGTTCGAATGTTTCATCCTCACTGATATTGGCTTCACCTACAAAATATCCATCGAATTCGACCAAATCTCCTCAAACTATCATTGTTAGAAATTTACCTCTTCTCCTTTTTTCGTTTGATATCACGATGTAACCGAAATATCAGGGCTTCGCAGTATACCTAGACGTTTTTTATGGTCGGCTTTTTAAAAATGAAAACCTGTCATGCTTATGATTTACCAAACAAACATTCCAGAATTAACACGACGCAAGTCAGATAGATTTGTAATTGAATCTCCCGTGGCGAAAATTCATCTAGTATGGAGCACTAGAAGACAATAAGTTAGCATACGATATCTACGTAAAACGGGGTTAGAAGAACTGTCACCACGTTTTCTGCCAATACTCGCCAATGATCTACGATTGCCAGTTGAGCAAGTGTCTCCCAAACGGCGAATTTCAAACATCCGTACAATTTCAAATTCTAATACAGACTGTCCAATACTCACCGATTTTTTCGCAAATTGTGGGGATCTGTGATCAACCTATATTTCATTCAGAAACAACCATTGATTTGTTGAATTTTTGGTGGATGTAAACTAGGCCAGATAGACCTAATCTGACGCCCCTTGAGCGAACCACCAAACAAAGAACACCACAGACAATTCTTCAGTTGATGTGTACTGGACTAACCGGTTACGAATTATCCACAAACTCAGTCGAGCTATGTCGTTGGGCACACATTCAAGTGAACCGATAGCACTGCTCAGCAGTACCTTAATAGGCCTTGAGCTCATGAGTTCAGGAATACAACTCGATTGTTCCTACGGTCGTATTCTACACTCAAGGATACGCCAGTTATGTGGCAATAGCCGCGGGCTTGGTATGTGAGACTCACGTGATGCAATTAACTATTCATCCGTTGCACAACACAGTCTAGTCGTAATGATTCACTGTGACGCATTCGTCCACCGGCATATATAGTGCAGAAGCTCTAGCGTGCAAACAGTCGGAGAAAAACAACAATCCTAATAAAACTGTAGGGTCCATAATTCTCAGAACGTCTCCCAGAAAATTGTGCCTGTGATGAAACATCTGTCGTAGATTTGATGGATTTGCTGATTGAGCTTTTCTGCGAGCTCCTGCAAGTTATCAAGCTCAAAATCCAAAACGATGAATTCACTGTAAGACCAGGGAATGAGCTTATCAAGGCTGTATGTTATCGATCGCATCGAGCGGTTGAAATTGCGCGCTGTAAATTGATTGAGCTATCCAAATAGACCTTGCCGCATGACTTCAAGGTTGTGGTAAATTTACACTATCGGAATTGCTTTGTTTGCACATAAACTAGGTGAATAAAACGATGCGGCATACACTCTGCATGGGCCTGACGACTCCATACCTACGAATGTTGCAGTAAAAACACTTTGACCGGTGTTGGTCAGTGAACGAGTTAACGTGATCAGATTAGTCGAATCCCTTACTGAACCCTTATCCGGTAGGCCATGGTGGCCTATTTCACCCAGTTTAAACATTTGAGCATTCGGTTGTAGGAATTTCAACGTTCTTCCGGCCCACTTACGGCAGTCATACGTTCTGCAGACAGGAGTTCCAGCTAAGCAATGTTTAACCCTTGATTAGCAATCTCATTTCATATCCACGTAACCTTCCTCCACACTGAAACGAATCGTTTAGTCACCTACTCAAAACGTGTATTGAGCGATGGACCATTCGTTCTAATCCCCGTTAGGTCTTCGAATTAGGAAACTGAGGAACAATTCAAAGGAAGGAGAATTGAATTAGGCTTCCTTGGACTGCTTCTCCTCTGGTTTTCTCTTGATGGGATTCTTGTTTTTGCGGCCACGTTGGTCTCATTTTAGGTCAGCTGGTTACCAAACCCAAATCGATTTACATTATTGTATGGATTTGCCGTTAAGTTACAGTCTTCTGGTTGAAAACCATAAATGTGTTGAGCTTGTATCAAATTAGTGGACTATACTTTGGATTGACGCGAATTCATCCATGTGGGAGTCCACCAATGCTACATTCGAATGTTACAGCGTGGCTGACTGGTTTTCTTCCTACATTGCGTTAGAAATAAGGTAGTTCAAGGCATCCCGGAAAACAACTGTGGGACCACCCATCTCAGTTTCTAGTTGAATGAATGACAAGTAACATAGACAGTCAGAAAAGAGGAATGTATGCTAACCGGAACTCATTCGAAAAAAACTAGAAACCTAAGTAAAAGAATGGAAAACGAAAAGATGATGAAAAGTTCATCCATTGTTTTATTCTGAAGAACACGCGTTTGAATGATTTCGTCTAACTATTCAGCCTATAAACTCCCACTTCTGAAGAAGTCTCTGGATAGCATCTTGATGAATCCCCATCTGTCCCTGTTTGGAGGCATCTATCTTCGTCGTTCTTCAGGCAAATACTTTAAGTGGGCTGTCCTTATGCTCCAGAGGTGATCAACAAAGCAGTAGCCAGTTCCTCAGGAAGTACAATGTCATCTAGTCACAACCAGTCCCAGCATTGTCTGGTAACATGATCCGATTCTAGGTCTCATTATGGTCGCCAGAATGTTGTTTACCGCCCACTATTTTCACTTCAGACATTTTGTTGCTGGTCGACGCACCCTGTTGTGCATATCACAGAATTTGTCGACCAGCTTTCTTTCGCCAAGACCTAGTCCAAAGCAACCGAATACGCCCGTCGTGCTGGTGATGAATTGGCATCCACTCCAATCAAATCGTGCTTGTCTTTATCAGTAATCATGGTGTCACTCCAGTAACGGCTCCCGGTGGCAAGAGTCTCTCAGTGGACTTCGATTTTCCATACTTCAAAAAGGGAACATCTTGAGCACCCGCTTATCTATCTTTGTGGATGCTATGGCCCCAGGTTCTGATATCAGCGTAGAAGTGGAGCAAGACGAATCATTGGCCATTGGTCAGCATTGGAAGGAAGGTTTCCACGAAGGTTTCTACGAAGCTGTTACTCATCGTGGTTTGAGCATGGGTTTGGTAATCAGAGTGACCTTGATACTTTGTTGCTATGGCTCGGCGAATACAAATACTGGTTAGAACGGACAACCGACGATATGGCCAACGTCAGCGCTGCTCCTGAATAAAATAGCCGCACTTCGAACGCACAGATTCATTGGAAATGCGACGAATATCCCGCATGGATCGATACATCCGGCGCGTCTGATTGTCAAACCGATTAGTTGTTGATTGTGTGGCTCCTGATCGTCGTTCGTCGAGCCTAACAGTTAGCTCTCAAAATTTCCACTAGCAAGTGTCGGAACATCACTATTTCGAGCAGCCAAGGTAAAAATATTTTGACGGAATCGGAAACAGGCACCGTCATCCGTGCAGGAAAGTGTCGTTCCAAAGCATTTATAGCAACGCCTTTACAGCTCAGTGGTTTTGTTGATTGTCATTGTCCGAAGTGACCTCATATGAACGGACGGGGGTAGAAAATGGGTCTTTTGCATGCCTGTTCGTTTTCATTCTTTGTTAGAAGCGGGACTGTTTGCTGTTTAGCTTAATGGTATCCTGGTTTACAGTAGGTTTTCATTTGCCAACAACATTGCGACCCTGACGTGTTTCTATACGTTTATCGCGAGACATGTCAAACATCAATCCCGACAAGTATGAGACAATTCAACATCCGACGCCTCGTAGTGGACTTGGTCAGTGAGATCACTTGCCGTTAGGATTTGGCAGGCGTAGGAGCTATGGATCACGCCAAACAGTCAGTGAACAGACCTGTAACATCGGACGACTTGTCAGTTTATCATGAGAAGGGGTTCATGATACTTTGAAATGCTCTATAGATACAAGCCATGACTTATCGCCTTCCATATTTCTGGCCAAATGTAACGAGCGATTGCTCTATTTTCAAACGTATTGGGGAGCAGAGCGTGCGTGGTCCTTTCAAACAGGAAGAGAGAATCACGAAATAGGCACGTCTGGTCCAGTGAAAAACACAGTTATACGTTCAGCCCACAGATGTACGATTGCATCAGAGACGTCTAGAAACAAACGTGTTAGAAACAGGGGCTTTGTTATTAGAAAAAGTACCCTCACTAGGTTCGGGAAATTTTACGTCACATGCTGATTAGCAACGTCATTCATTTTCAAGGTGGTTTATGAAATCTTTTGACTCCAAGAATTTCTACAATTGTCAACCGGGTAAAGGTTTTTTTTATATCTCAGCTCCATTCTGCCAACCAACTGTAACATGTAACGGGATTTTTTTCAGCCGCATGAGCAGATCACGTTCGTAGAGTGCCTTATTCGGCTTCCCCTACTGGGGATGTTTTGTCTTCAGGGGAATCACTGTACGCCTTCAACAGTTCACGTACACTTTCCCTTTAAGTCCTGTTTTGCAAAATCTTCCTCACGTAGGCATAAAAACTGGGACAAACTTGCTATTTACGGTATCTTACGATATATTTATGACAGAGTGTACGAACAGAATATATGAATGGGATATTAGAAAAGCAATGAGATAGGTTGTCTCGTCATTTGCAGATCGAGAGGTACATTGCCGGACTTATCGCTGTTTCGCACCCGGTTTGCGTGGATTCACTCAATCGCCTCGTCTGGTGGACCACGTTCGGTTCAACTGAATAATAATAAAGAATGTGTAAAGGCATCAAAGACCCGACCCCGCGCAAACGTTTGTAAAATTACACGTGTTCTTCTGTCACGTTCTATTTTCTACGACATTACGCAAAATCGCATGCTGTGCGGAGGCACATGGAAAACTGGTCAGGTGGCACATGGCGATAAGCCAGTTGAGGGAGATTTCCAAGCACGGATAGGTCTTATACTCATACAGGTTCCTCCAAAAGGACACGCCGCAGTAAGGCAGTTATGATATTACACCAAAGATTCCAGCCCTAGAAGCATTCTACAGCAGCATCCTCCGCCTCAGGAACCACCCGCGGTCTTCACGCAACGAATCTGCGGGTAAAAGTGGACATCCCTGCCAGCGATCAGCCAGGGGGATAACTTGTAGCATTTTTCACGAATTCTAGAAAGGCAGTAGATCGATTACACCCACATGAATGTTTGCACAATCAGTGCTATGCATCAGTGGGATTGAGAACAATATCGGGCTCAGTCAAAGAGAATTGAGTTCGGGAGACGGACAGAGATGGAGGACAAGGGTGAGGGTATGTACGCAAATCTGAACACTGGCAACACATTGGGGGATCCGTTTTAGTAAGAAAAGATGTGTCAGCATGTATAACTAGGTAAATGTGTTTGCGTTATTCATTTGTCATAAAGTAGACTACTGGATACGACCACGGAAAAAACTAAAAGAACGAGCTCCGAGTGTCAAATCACTGATAGTCAGGTGGTATTCGGCTGAATGACAACGTATGTTCAGCGCGCGAATAATAAACCCTTTATGTGAAGACTCGCGAAAGAACAGGCCGATGTATAACGGACTTTTAAAAATGACGGACCCGCGAAAGCTAACTCTGGCCTATTGTATTTAGTTTCTGGTAGTTTTGGAATATTCTTCGATATCGTGACTATCGCTTCGATATGAGGTTGTTTTGAAGTTGGGGAATATTTTAAACAAGAGATGCGGTTGTACATTATATACATATATATACTTTATATGTACCGCTCGGTTTGCACCTGACTGCTTACATATGTACAAACCTGAGTGATGGGGACTCACCGGCTAGGAGCATGTTTACGCCACAAGAAGGGTGAAAGCGACAGCAAGTGGTTCAGAGTTTTCATCGGCATTGCGGGTAGCACTGAAAGACTTTTAGTTGGTTTATGCAAACACGTCATACGAAGCAAAAGGCAGACAAGTTTCTCAAAGACCTGCGGTTTAATCTGGTTGAGCATAAAAGTGGGAGGAATAAAATTCACAGTACATGAATGGGAAATACGGTCATTTGGTAGCAGTGATATTGTGAATAGTGTTACCATCGAGGGGGAACTGTAGCTCAATTTTGTTTATAGCTATGTGAGAGAAGGGTAACATGTGTCCTTTGTCTGCACTTTCCAAGGGGATCATCATGTCTTGTAGAAATCCGTTGAATAATGTTTATTGCAAATTCTTATGCTCATTGGCCTTCAGTTTGGAATTTTGATGGCGGACCGGATCAAACCCGGCCTCTGCCTCTCGACTTCCCCTGTCTAGGCTTGGGCAACCTGGCAGTATCCCAGACCAAGTGCTTCCTTCGGGTAGCATGGCAGCTAGGCATCGGAAGGGTGTTACAGCTGAACGACTTTTTATGAGAGAAAAACGGTTTGGCAAGTGAATGATGGCATCTAGTGCTAGGCGTCACGTGACATATATTATTCGGTGGAGACCTTTTGGGTACTTAGAGCATGTCTAAGAAACGCTGTCATTAGTGGTACAGTCACAACCTTGTTGCGTGGAATCAGCAGGCGCTGGAACTTTACGATGTATCCGTTCACGTTAACGCTATTTTCAAAAACAAAACCTGGGATTGCGTGTACAGAAGGTAGATTACCAGTAAGTTTATTAATTGTGGTGATGAGCTGACGACGCTGCAAGAGACTGTAAGCCTAGTCGGGAAACCAGCAGCGAGCTGATCGATCGATGACTAATGGCCGATAACATGAAAGCACAATCGATCGGAAAGTCGTGTTTGTGATCGCACAGCACAAGAACGTCCGATCTATCATTTATAGGTTTATTAATCTTAGTATACAAGAATGTGGGGAACATTTGGTTCACTAATACTCGTATAAATAAATACTTGTATAAATACAGTTTGCTAACTGAAATTCTTCACCAAGTTTTTAATAAACGTCTGGTGAGTTAATCTGTCTGACCCTTCCAGCGACCATCTACTGTGTCCTCCAGCAGTTTAATTTTTCTCAAGAGATGCTTCAATCAAGCTTTCTATTCACAATTAAGATGCGTTGTTTCGCCAGGCCACTTCGTTTCACGTGTCTCATTGCAAAGTTCTTCGGAGTAATTCATGACTCCAGCCCAGACGCCAGTAACTTGAACGTGAAAGCGTTTCTCTGGGGGGATGCAGGTATACCCAATTCGACAGCCGAAAATGCGCTTTCCTTGATGAAGTTGCTGTAAACTATGATGTGTCGACTCACGTGTTCGTTTAAGGCTGTTTTGAACGACAGATGTCGACAAAATGTTGACCGATGATTATTGAGCTAAATTCATCACATAGATAAACGAATGGGCCTCAGGTATGTTTTCACGTGTAAAGTATGCCCAAATTAGGCGATAGCTGCAGTTGATGAGTTGGGGCTGAACGACATTCCAAGAGATAACAAATTTTAACACATTTTTGAAAACCTCTTATAGATCAGTCGCGTCCAGGTGATCTTAACTGTTTCCATTTGGTGAAGTGCCCATGAAAAATTGTGTCCGTTTTTTGGTGTTACCTGCATGAAGACATTAGGAATTGCTATTTGGATGAACTAAACTTGTTTACAGTTTGTTGCATTTTTCAAACCGATGCCGGAAAAACTGTCTTTCTTGATGCGTGGGGTAGCCAGCCCAGAAGCAGTTGCTGTCCAACCAAAAATACACCTAAATGGTCTTCACCAAAAACAAGTTTCTTCCGGATGTGCTTTATCACTTTACGTAGTCATTTTTGTACTCGTGAATCGCGGAGTTGCGATTGTAAAACTTGACTGGCCAGTTTCCCCGTAGCTTCTACGTTTGATTCAAAAGGACACCAGACTGAAAGGAACGATTGACCTACTGACCAGCGCAATCAGAAGGCCGTCATTTGAGACTGCGCGTATTCTGAGTTGGAAACATCCAATACAACATTGATTTTCTGTTAGCGAAATACACTCATTTGGAAACAAATTATGTTTGTCGTGAGACTCACCTGAAACCCAGATGAATATCTCGTTTACGATGTTCCTAAGCAACTGAATGTGCTGCACCAGGCCCCCTCATGCTTCAATTGGTACGATATTCGAAATATCGCGATACAATTATAGACGTAATACACTACCCATACACTACTACATTCAGTTGCTTAGAAACATCATAAACGAGAGATTCAGCTGGGTTCCAGGTGAGTCTCTCAAAAAACCAACTTTGTTTGCAAATGACTGTATTTCACTAATTTCGTGCAATTTGGTTTCAGGTAGAACATAAGGTTGACGGAAACTCGGGGACTGTGCCTACCTGATGAGCCCTAAAAAGGGCGCAACCGGTTGTGAGCTGTCGAAGAATTTTCATCAACGTTATGAGTAGTGTATTACGTCTATTCATTTTCCATGTATATCAGTGATGCAGTATGGTAGCCTACAGTGTGTAACCATAAATGTCTCAAAAGCTATGCACGCAGATGCAGATCACTTCCGCTTGTCCATCTGTGTGAAGTCTTCTGGCGGATCGTGTGCGTTCAGCCATAAGCACGGATCTTACAGCCCCACTCAAAGTTAAAAATATCCGTGAATTAGACCACTATTTTTTCCGGGAGGGGTTGCGCGCATAGTTGGAACCGTAACAACAGCTTGGTCAGTAAGGCCATTTCAAAAGGCGCAATAAAATGAATGGACACAGACATGCGAATTTCGCTCCGAAACAAAGTTCAAAGTCATCTCGGTTATGGAAACCACAACAAGCTGTCAGTGGTGGGGGGACAACAGCGGCGGATGCATCGCAATTTCACCCACTACATCTCGGTTAATGTTCTGGGCTTGATGGTGTCACAAAGGTTTGGACCCGCACTGCGGGTATAAATGTCAAACGGTTATCACTAACGTTGGAGTCAGAGTTGGCCTTGTATGTCTTAGGTATTCTATGGCGGTTTGAAGACACAAAAATCTGTACGTTTCCATCAGTGTGAACGACGCTTAAGTGTACTTTTATCAAATTTTCTTGCACACGCTAGCTACTGAAAACCACAATCGTCTTGTACATATAAGCATGAAACGTAATGGAATGGTTTGTTCCTCAGTTATGGGATTTTCAAGATATCGATAATGGGATATAACCTATGATAAACAATGGCCGCACTATCGACCCAAGACGCACACGCAGTTTCGTGAGCGGTGCACTAAAGCCCGATAACGGATAATGAGTTAATTGATGTAGAACGACAAATGAAAATGATTTAACATAGGTGGTTTGGAAGGTCTTTAATGGTAACCAAACTAAGCACTCATAACATCGACCGCAATAAGACTTGCGCCGACCAGCGTCCGTTTTTGGTATTCATTTGCGATTGACTGGGCAATCGAAGCCACTAGTCTAAGTCACCAAAAAATTAATAAACAACACCCAATGGTGTATAGAAAAGGGCACAAATTTACGACGCGAACCAGTATCCGTCACTGTCACGTGATGAAACAGCTGTCTGATGGGCGACAGGTGTCGTTGTGACATTTCTGGCTGTATTACCAGCAACTATTTCCCATATTTTCACCTCTTCTACTTTGTTGCAGGAACGCCCCACGTTTTCACGCTTATTGATGACCGGATAACAACACATGCTACACCCAGCGGCAATCCAGTACACAAAATCTGGCAACTAGTGGTGTGTGACCTGACAAATCTAGGCTACGTTGAGGTCAATTTCGATTAGGACAATGCCAATACAAAGGATAGACAACGTACGTGTTGTACGATAAGACCATGAGGCCGCTTCCAAACTGGTCTAATGATATTCCATTTGTAGAACGACTGCCAAACCATGTCCATACCTGGGGATTCATTAATGTCGACTGGCGGCGACCTGTAAGGACACGTTCGTACTTGGTGAAAGTGAACTTTGTGAGGTAAGCCTAGATTGTGACTGGCACCTGGATTGACACCGAGAGAAGAATTTACCCTTTTGTTCTGAACTATTGACTGAAGGTATCACAACACATAGGACGAAGATAAAAAAGTGAACAAGATTTGTTATTTTCTTGAGTTTACCATTATATAGCGTTCAAGAAATGTTGCAGAGGAGCAATTGCCGCTAGTGCGGAATGTGTCAACAGACTTACAAACAACGTTTTTCGTGGGTAGCGTGTTCAGTTCCGGAGGTTTGTGTGAAGTTCGTGTTGAATTTTGAAGCCAATTGTCTGAGAATCCAGTACACGCAACTAGGTTCCTAGTGGCTGATATTATCCATGGAGTCTCACAACGAAGTTGTTCCGGATGCGAGAATCGACAGTTAAGAGAACGACCACCTTCAAATAAAAAGGCTCTACCGCCTCTGTCGTTCAGGAAATGAAGGATTCCACCATCTAGTCACTAGCCAGTCGGTTTGGCTTTAAAAAACTTGAATGTAGATTAAGCTAACCAATGAAACCCGATTGTGACGAAATCGTTTGCCTGGAAGGCACATGTTTCTAGGGTAATTCAATCTACAGTGCAGGAGGGCGGTGACTTCAAAGAGGTTGTTCTACAAACAAAGTTTTTATCCGGGGGGGGGTGTCCCAGGGTCTCCTATTTGTACAGCAACTAGCATATTTCTGTGCAGGAACCATATTACTGTTTATACTATGTACAAGACAAGACTACTTAAGTAGTGAACTACTGGGCTTAACAGTGTCGTATTGATATAAAACCATGTTAACTAAATAGTTTGCAAGGATGGGTTGCGATCTGTGCAATCTGTCTGCGGCGGAAGATGACCGGTTCTGGCCAAAGAGTTTGGTAGATGGAGGCATGTAGATGGAAGGAAAGGGCCCAGAGGTTTAACATGAGAAACTGAGGATCTACGCTCATCTCGCAGGCTCTGATAAACTGGATACTGGAGTAATCAGTAATAATTAGATGTATTTCTAATCTTCAGAGTGTGCTTCGGTGTTCATTTTCCGGTAAAATATGTGTTGACCAAACTATCTTGGTCATATTTATCATTCTTCTCTGTTTGAGTTTACATGTTTCTTTGTCATTTTAATGCGATTGTTGGTTCGCATGAGTGAACGGTGGACAAAAGTTCACGTCACCTGCCTCGCCAACGAACGGTCTTCATCATTCGTATGACGGTAAAAATGCACCACGAGTGCATCGGTCGAGCGAGTGAGTACTGGCAGGACAAGCAGCCTATGAAGTCCACACTATTAAGAGTCTTATGGTGCTAGGATGGTTCATTTATTCTTACGTGCTCGCGCAGAATGTGCTAATTTAAACGGCAAGCGTCAGCCAATCTCCCACCCACAGTAGTTGCATACCCGAACGCTTGTCAGGCTTCAAAATGAGCCATCTGTCTAAGTTGTCAGAAGCCTGATCTCAGGAGGGGTATCGAAAATGTTACACTGAGTTATCAGAATTGTCACGATGATGTCACATTTTGCTCTGAATCACTGTCGTCAAACAAAAAGAAGCTGGGGTCTGATTCAGCCCCCATGAATTGCTTCACAAGCTCCAGTTTCAAAAGCCTCGTGAGGTGAAATATGCTTCATTCACAGATATATCTGGGGCTCTGCAGAAAAAAATCCTTCGACTGTAGCACCGTTTCGGTTCCTAGCTGCCATGCTACCCGAAGGAATCACGAGGACCGGGATACTGCCAGGTTGCCCAAGCCTAGACAGGGGAAGTCGAGAGGCAGAGGTCGGGTTTAAACCACGAACCTTTGGGTCAGTAAATTCGCGCTCAAACCACTGAGCTCTGTAAACTGACTGGAACATCCAGTTTACCAGGTATTCCTGTTTCCCGAGTTACTCTCAAACCGCTGTTTCATTTGATCATCGAATTAAACGCCAGTTGACGTAAATCATGTCAGTGTCATCAAGCGGTCGCAATAAATCCTTCTTGTGCTATGGTTGACGAAGACTCTTCAACAGTACGCCCCCAACATCCTGGAACTACACCTGCCTGACGAGTACTAAGAAGGTTGAAATAGAGGCTGTCTAAGATTTCGGTCGAACCTTCAAGTAGTGTTATATCACAAAATATGAATGTGATGTTATTAGTCCGGAAGAATCCATCATCGTTATTGAGCTTTGTGATCAACAGTGGAACTCAAGCCCAAATGTAGAAGGCCGCCACTGAGCCTCGAGCCTCTCCATAAAGTACCACCCAAATCCCCATGTGGATCACGAAAAACGGAAAGTTTGAAGCTTCACATGGATTTCATGCAACAGATATGGAGCTGTGGCCAATGCGCTGCTATCACTATACCATAGTTTTGAAGTGAACCGCTCGTGTCTTTCAAACGGTCTGATTAAATTACGCTTCGAAAAACCTGGTATTGCGCGCAATTCATAATGCACAGACTAGATTTTTCCAGCCAGTATTGATGCACTGTCACAGTGATTCACAGGGGGGAGGGCTTGTGCAAAACCTCTGGGTGATTTACCAGGCAATTTCAGATTCATCAGTAACATGGAAACATGATTGCATTCTAGAACACATTTTCATCTCTACCGATCTCACCTTGTGTACTGATGTGCCCATCAACCCCTAACGTTCTCCTATTGTTGCCGGAACGTCTATTATTTTGTGTTTTGCTGGTGTTGGCGCCGATAAAAGCGCCGATATGAAAGCCTGGTGAAAAAATCGCTGGCATTGGTTGATCAGAACAGGAGTTTGTGACGCGGAAGATTTCCTTCTCACTTGACTGTCGCTCAACCTTCTGCCCGACAAATTGGCCCAACACACTGTTCAATAGGTGTGGGGACACTATATTTTCTAGTGTGAGATCACGAGCCCTCGTTCTGAGGTGACTAGAATGATCGCCAACAAAGGTCACTGCTTAGCTCGGTCATTCATCCAGACAGATTGACCGGCATTGTAGTGTACGATAATCGCTTTGGCTAATTAGGAATGACCGAGGGTTGTTGGCTTACAGACCAAGACAGCAGCAACCATCTAATCCGTTTCCAGTGACCCTGGCACAAGCGCTTTTTAATTCGGTCACTTTGCACTTACGAGCCTTGGTAGGAGATCGGATCCTACTTTTGTCACATGCCAGGTTCGGCTAAAATATACATGGACTTAACACACTACTCATAGAGTTGCTGAAATCTCTACGACAGCCCGCGACCGGTTTCGCCCTCCTTGGGGCTCACTAGATAGGCTTAGTCCCCAATTTTTCGTCCACCTTAGTTATAATTAAACCCAAACTTGACAGATGTCGATAAATACAGTCATTTGTATAGAGAATTAGTTTTCACGGGAGACCAACCTGAATCCCAGATGGATATATTATTCACAATATGCTTCTTCATCTGAAAAATATTTTCACAGGAACGGATTCTCCAGAATACATCGTCTTCAGATGATCTTGTCATATATGTATATAGAGGAGCAAAGGTCAACACCATCTTCGTTCACCAGCCACTTTAGAAAGATAGAGCATAAAGCAACATTTTCTGGAGTTACCGCTATGATAGTGCAGTGGAAATGTGCATAGGGAACACTACGATTAACCGGCAGGTGAATGGAATACAGGATAAAACTGGTTCGGACAACTGTCGAATGACCAGAATTCCAGGGATGTCCTTTAGGTGCAACTTAAGACGGATGTGAGGTGCTGATCGATGCGTGGGACTGCTAGAAAAGCTCAGGAGAATATGTCGAATATGAAAACCAGTTTGAGGGAGTGGGATGGCCAAGTTTGGTCAGTGGAAGTCAATCAATACAATAACAAAAATTGAACTCAGGTGAAAACAGCGGTTCTCAATATTCGAGGATAAAAGATGTCGAACAAAGTCCAAGGGAAACTGATCTTGTCTATGCCAGAAACGTTTACGGTGGAAGACCTAAAATTAAGACCAAGCTGGTTATTAACGGGTGCGTTTGAAAAGAGCTTCAAACGGTGTGCTTATGGCTGACGTAACATAACGCATGGCGAAACATTCAAACATATCGGTACTTTATATTCGGGAAATTTAGGGACGGAAAAGATCATTGATTTAGTTAAGGCACCCTAAATGTAGAACGAAGACCACGGCCTAGAATGAGAACAACAGATAAATGTATCCTTTGCAAACCGGCAACCCATAATCCAGGAGGAATGGCGGGTTGAAAATAGTGTGAGGTTTGAAATAAGCCAGGGTTAACGGAGCTAAGTTCTGTCCAAGTTCAGGAGCAATGCGTGCACAATGCAGCCTACAAACTCAAACATTGAAGGGATTGACGATGCACAAATTAGAAGCGGATGAAAAAAATCGAACTTCAAATGATTTCTTCCCAACTTTCACGATTACGTCACTATCGTGTGAACATTCCTACTCTCCTGGTAAGTTATTTGGGTGGGTCCGAAGGGGTAATGGCTAGACTAGAGTTTTACCTGATGATGTGTGTTGGTGGAGTGTGATAATACCTTCGCTCCGTACGCCAAGTCCCCGGAGACGACTGAACCCTCGGCACGACAAAAGATGTGTAGTACTGCTGCGCCAAAATAAGAGCGAAACTCGAGTCCAGTTCTTCCGTCTTCGGTGTCGGGTAATCATAGTAACTGTGTTCGGACAGTAGAAGGACTTTTGAAACGAGTGATGTGACTGCCAGTTCTACAACCCTCACAACTACCTACAGTTTTTTAAGAGTTAAATGACTGCGAATTAAACAAATCAGACGGAACCGACTGATGTGTATTACCGAACAGATCTCCAAAAATCAGGTGTCTTTTCTCAGTAGGTGTGTAAAGTAAACATGTGGATACAAATAAAATCCGGTAACTTGCGACCTGTGAACTTCTGCTGGTGAGGTGAAAGTAGGTTAGGTGGATTAATTAACAGGAGCGGGGTGGGATGAAAAAGCCCGCGGGAAATTTCTCGAAGTTGACATTCAATCGGCAAAAGGCAAAACAATTATTGGTTCAGCATGTCTGCTGCTAGTCTCTTGGCCTATCTATCGACTGACAGTCTTTCACAGTGAAAAAACGTCGGCAAACCTAGTTGGTGAGTTCAACCGAACTGCATCGAGATATGCGGTAACTGGGTCCGAAACATTTTGAAAATATTTGCACAATAATCACTGTGATTGCAATACGCTGTATTTTGTGAATTTGTGATTTATACGCTACTACATCCGTTTGAAACATTAAAAATGTTGACCTGTCTACTCGAAGATGACTGTCTATCAACACAATTCACCGAAATCGAGATTCTCAGATGCAAAATGGCGTGACTTGAAATTGGCAACAACCCTAACAGCAAACCCCTTTGTCATTCAAGTGCATACGATCTTAACAGTTGCCAAACGTCAATGTTGTTTTGAAGTGGAGAAGAAAGACCCTTTGCAAGATCAGGGACGTGTACAATATTCCACCAATGATTGCAGGGACCATGTTTTAATCACTGACATGCGCATGACGATTGTGGGACATGTTTGAAAGAAGTTTGAACCAATTTCTGTCTGCTTGATCCTTTTACCAAGGGCCTGATATCAGCTAGGGTTATTGTATGATCACAGTGCTCATTTCTTGAGGAAACATCAACTGAGCAAGGGTGTGAGACTTTCATGCTTCACATTTTCATCGCTTTCGTTTGGAAGCCTACTTTTCTGAAATAGGGCGATTATACTGATTAGCGCATACAGTGAACGGGAGAACCCGGCCTCGATTTCTGTACCTGTTGTTCTTAATCACGAGTGATAATCATTGGACGGATACCTGGCTCATGGGACGAGCTTTCGGCCTCCGCAAAACCAGGATGGACGCAGGTTTCGACTTGGGCTGTGTGATTGGTTTGTTGGCTGTTTGTAACGACAGTCCGTCTGCGACATAAATTATAAGTTACATAACATAATGTTTGATGCATAGTACAGAATATAATATATATATAATATAGAGTGCAATTTATAGATCAAAATTCACAATATGTGAAAGCCCATCGTTAGGGACAGGGGAGTAATATCTCATGAAATCCTGAACCCTAAATATCAACCCAATTTATTGACCAGAACGACTTGTTAAACTACCAGCCAAATTTACCTTGTGGCAAGATTATGCAGACAGTTACTTTCGGGACAAACTGGGAAATTCCAGCAGACCAGGGAGAAGAAGTTGAGGCTAGATTCATAAAAAAATTTCTGGGTATTCGGATTCTGTAATTATGAATAGGGAAATTGGTTAATGTTTTAGAGCAGGCTCGCGAATGAACCGGATGCTTTGATTTTGCATCCTTTCATCAGCCTCACGATTGAAGCTCTCCACATTCGTTGTTCAGAACAATGCGTGAGCTCGCGGTTGCGTGATACATTTATTCGATATTCAGAAACCGGGTCACATTTAGCCAAAACTTCGTCCCGAATAAAGAATAGTCTATGCTTCAGAAAATCAAACAGAACCATACTAAATTCACTTTTGCATCTAGCTCTGCTGAACAGTTTTATTCATCAACTAGAATCAATGTGACGACAAGGAAAACTCATCTGCGGAGAAACTGTTGTCCTCGAGAAGCCACATCTGCGGCTTAACGCAAAACCTCTCCAACAAGAGGTCACTACCCTGCGGAGAGAGGGCCACTTATTCCCTTGTAATATAGAGGTGTTCCATACAAGCTTTCCACAGAATCGACCATATAACTGAAGCTAACTGGCCTTAAGTAGACATTTTGCCCTTATTTTACAGCTGCAATGACGAGCAAGGTGTACTGCTGTAACCTATTCGATCACCGATGTTTTGTTAAACGAAAATACAGTTCAAGATTGCACGCCAATTCAGAGCACGGTTCGTTAACAAAGCCATGTTTCAAAACATAAACCAAGCACTATGTGCTTTGCAACGATTGGAAATTAATTCTTGCCTAATGGATGCATTGCATTATTGACGGAAGCAGGCTCCTCTGCCCACATGAATGAAAATTACTATCCACTGATACAGTGTCCCACAACCGAGTCGTGCGGTTGAAAAGACAAACACAGGAAGGAAGTTGAATAAACGGGAAATTGGGAATTTTGTGCGTTGCTAAAAACTAGAAATCCAAGGTCATCAACATGATGAATGATTTTTGTTAAGCTAGAAGGAAGATGTATTGCAATGAGACCTACCTTAATCGCGTTTTCTATGAATCCGAGTCGGTAAAATGGGTCGATATTGGTCGAGTTTGTCCGTTCTCCTCAACCGATATGGCTGCGACTGCTAGACACGTCAAATAAAGCTAATTCATAAGTTTGATGAGCATGTCTCGTTCGGCATCACACTTGCAGATAAAAAGTGAACCAGTAACGCTGAAATAGTCCTTAAGGAATGCATCAAAGTACAGTTTGGACAGTCAGTAAATTAACAAGATGCCAGCTCTTATAGACGTAAAGCATCACTCATCAGTTTTCCGAAAACACTTCAACAGCCTAAAACTAGTTTCGCCCTTCTTGGAGTCATGCAATCTGGGTTCACGTAGAACGTAATGTTGGGGCAAACTTTGGAACCGCACCTGCCTGGTGATTTCGAAGATCGGCAAAATCATTCGTGAGCTGTCGAACAGTTTTCAGCAATCTACTGAGTAGTATGGTACGCCCACACAATGTATTGCGAGATTGACGTATCGTACCAACTGAGACCCAAAGAGGCCTAGTGCAGCACATTCAATCAGAGGAAAACATCAAAAGGGAAAGTTTCGGTTGTGTGCCTTGTAAAGATCAACTTAGCATGCAAATGAGTGCATTCGGCTAAGATGCGAATTCATTCGTGATTTTATGATCTCAACCTAAGTTTCTGTCATATAGTCGGACTGCCATTTCCTTCCAATTTTCTCATTTCAAGCCAAAATTATCCGTGCAAAAGTTTCCTGGAAAAAGCCGTGAAATACCATACCGATATCTTCTTCGTCTAGGGCACAAGAATTGTTTGTCGTGGCACCTTTGCATCATTGTTATCTCCACTATGCGTTCAGAAGAACATGACATTTGTAACATTGTAGATGGTCAAGCAGAGATGACTTCCAAGAAAAGAGTAGCATGCAACAGGTTAGCTTTGTCAGCCCGTGCGTAGAACGGCTGCTTCTGAGGGAGAGATAAATACTGTGGTCATTGGGGCTTGAAAGAGACTCACCGATAGCCGAGAGAGCACTGATATGAAATGACCCACTCTGTACACGACCCGGTCTAAGGAAACGAGCGTGGGCAATTCGAAATAATGTTATCTCACTGTTACCGTCTGCAGACAGCAAGCTATTACATGATATCGCTCTGTTCTGTGGAGGGTGGAGAATGCATAACGTTTCGGTGGTACCTCCGGCAGAACTTGGAATGGAGCAAACTCAGTGGTCCCATTAGCGAAATACACTCATTTGCAAACAAATTTGGTTTTGCAGGAGACTCACCAGGAACCCAGCTGAATCCCTCGTTTATGATGTTTTCAAGTGATCCAGTTGCTTACAAGATAGAATGGCTTGAAATGGATGAAAACCATTTGCGTTTTGATGATCAATGAATGAGCGGCAAAATTTTCAGAAGCGATGTAAAGTAGAATATGGAATATCGTGACTGAAATTCGCGAAGCACCGGCCTATGCAAGCTACCAAGTCACGATCTTACCAGGTATTTGGCGAAAAGTCATGATTTCCACCGAGTATTTGAGTGGGTCTCACTGGGTAAACGCTTAAAAAAATTCCCACGTAATAGCTCCTGTCATACATGTCCTCGTAGTACGTATCTGATGGAGACGTCATCCTGTAGGTGAAGCCAGTCTATGCTAAAAAGCCGAGAAACACTTTGGGGTCATTCATCTCTACTGGGATTAATCAGAATTCCACGTCGTCACGAAACTTCATAGAGTCTCGAACCGGTGACTTCCAAGCTAGTAGTTTCAACACAGCCGTTCGGCTACGAGCAGTTGTTCATCAGTGTGATTAGCTAGCACACAGAAAGGTGGCTCTCTGGAGTTTCATGAGATGCACGCTGCTGATGACTCCCAATAAGACGAAGAAAGCTGTGCAGTTCCTCCCGGATTTTCCGCACAGATTGGCTTCATTTGCGGGACGACATGTCCGTTAAAAGTTCCCAAACCTCATAACCCTGCCCATAAGTTCAAATGCCATAAAAAAATTCTCGAAAAGACGGTCCTGAAAGTAGCTCTATTGTATCCGCAATCTGTAAAATTTATTCTGTTGAGCTTCGCATATGCTCAGAAACGCTTGGTTATTTTTAAAATAGCCATGGCTTTCAGGTTTGCAGGATGGACTTAAATAAAATCTCTATTATACCCGTTAGACTTGTGGCTATGTAGCGCTTTCTGTTTTACTCGATAATGCATGAGAATCACAGAAACACAAAAACTTTCTTTTATTTTATTATACCGGAGATTTCCTCGTACGGCATCGAAGTCTGTCAGCCCATTTGATAGATGTTTGCAATGGAACTTCTTACCCCACTCAGCAGGTAATTTGTGTGTACTTTCCGAGCCAACTCACTTTTCACTGTGCTGGTTATTCGTCTCGGTCTACGTGACTGTTTCCCTTTCAGTCTTCAGTGCAACCCGGAGGTTGGTCGACTTGAAAGTTAACCAGTGGGCTTTGGTAAAATACATTTGCTTGCAAAAAAATAATTTGGTGTTAACGGGAGCTGTGGCTGAATCCCAGCTGAGTCTCTCGTTCACGGTATTGCTCAACTAAAGGTGTTGCACAAATGCCACCAGTGTTTTCATTTTCTCTGATATTCCGTATTTCGCAGTACGTCTTATTGAAAGAAAACAACTTGTTGATCAAATGGAACATAAGATAAATTACTAACCCTGAGGCTGTGTCAGCTTGATGAGTCCCAAGTCGGACAGGATATTTCATGCTCTATCGAACAGTTTTAAATAAACTTATGGGTGGCTCCTGTTCTAAAATTAATTCTAGCCAGATGAACGTCACAGATGACCTTGGATTAAGAAATCCCTCTAATAGGAATTGTGGATATTCGCAAACATCAAAAGTCATTTCAGAAAGACAAAAAAGCGAAACCTTTCGCAGTTTCATTGCATAGGCTTGCGTCTATGAAGCTAGGACTTACTTAGTATTGAGCAGTTTACGAGTTTTGCACATCCGAATCTTTATTTGTAAGTGAAAAGATAGACACTACTACACGGTTTTTATTTTATAAATATGGGGTATCATGAACCGTAGGAATCTCAAGAAACTCTGAATGGGAGTTTGAAAATTATCATCGAGTCAATAACGGAAGATCAGCTTAGGCCTACTAACTAAGGGTACAGTGCTACCCAATCAACGCAGCCTCATTGTCATGGTGCCCGGCGTTGATTGGTTCATCGATCGCATAGCCAATAGATAGTGGCGCAGTTCACTTAGTGAGGATATTAATTTCATTTTGTTTTTTTTTTGGAACGGGCGCCACTCAAGTGTGGCAAAAATTATATCTACAAACCGAAGCAAACGACATTCTTCTCGAAGATAGATTTGCTAACCATTCACAAAACTATCCCAAATGCGAACCTAATATTTGGGCTTGGTGCAAAGCAATGCTCCATTCTATGGACAATATGACTGATGTTTATCCGAACTAGCAGGTAGCAATCTGTCACACATAATGCGAAGTCAAATTCGAGGTCCCAGAACTCAGTGTCACAAAGAATTGCCGGCCCATGGGGAATATCGTTAGCTCAGTCCTATACAAAGGAGTGAGATCTCTGATATTAAGTCACTGAATAATCTCAACATGAGGACCAAGCTCGGAACAAAGTAAGATGAATCCACATGAAACCCCACAAAGAGGTACCTAAGACTAACTGACTCATGGATTACACCGAATTACCCTAGGCGTGCCAATCAGTTACTAAATCGATCGGTCATTCAGCCCACTGCTTGTGTTTACATTTATGTGATATTTTCGACGGGTATTCAAATTTTTGGAAGTTAGCTATATTTCCCAGGTGGCTTTGATGGCCTTCAATTAAAAGTGCAGCGGGAAAAATGCTCCAATGAATACTATGCGTCAAATCCAGCGGATTACAGGCCGGTGCAAGAGATTAACTGCAAGAAACTTAAGACTGCGGTCGCATCTTGCCCCCTCCCCAAACTACTTCTCCCCACCGCCATAATTTGTAGCAACCTGGCAAGCAAAATTCTGTAACAAGCTTGCGGGGAATTTCCTCATGATTAACTACTGGTGCGTTTCTGACAGTGTATTTTGTCCTTGAGGTAGGTCAGCACCGCGTAATGTATCAAGCGAATGGATGAATTCCGGGTCATCCTGAAAGAAGGGACGAATATTATTTTGCCAATAATGATACTTGAACCAACATTGACGCTGCAGAAACACAGTTACAGTCAAACGAAAGCATCTTCCTAACCGGGATAAATTGAAACCAGTAAGGATGACGAAGTCGCAACCGGAAGTACACAGTTCACGGCTAACCTATGTTGTGGCCCAAAACTTTACTAATGATATTGTTGAGAACTGAGGAGAAAAAGGGTATTTTTGAGGCGTAACTGTTTACTGGTAAACTGTTCCCGGATACTAAGCTAATCAGTAGAAGAAAATTAGTAGTTTTTGTGCCTGAAAGTGTTTACTTGTGATTTCACGATTCTGATAAAACGTGGTATTATCCTTGGACGCCAGACTTAACCTCATTCGATTGCATCTTTTGTACGTTATGTGAAGGATTCTCATACTGTTCTCAAACGGGATCCTGAGGATAAGCTGTGAAAGCTGCCAAATCAGCACAAGGATGATCGGATGGCCTGTCCCCAACCGGTTCTCCACGGTCCACCGTTTGCACCAGCAGCCCTGTCTTGCGTCTCCCTACTGGGATGCACGTATCAGTCAACAAATAAGGCTGATTTCTACTCCTTTTCAAAATTTGGTGAGCAATCGATAATCGGTCTATGAGGTCATGTGAGTTGCTTGTATGTGCACGCAGCTTACTACGGCTGGCACTCGGACTAGATGTTCAAAGAGGCTGGTACACCTCAGTCTTCAGCGTACTGATGTACTATAAGCCGGTGTGTAAGCAGAAAATACACTACAGTTTTCTAGTTGCCCCCAAAGAGCGAGTGACCGCGCTTGAGTGAAGCACATTCTCACAAACCGGTAGTTTGGATATCCGAGGAAACGTTTCCTAGATTTCGTCCTAGGTTGGAAAAACATGCTGATAGAATGCACTCACTGTTGGGCGCGTTCGACCGGCTTGCCTTCAGTGGTATTTTACGCCTGGTATTGAGTGTCTTTGGACTGTAGTATGCATATGGAGTTTACGGGAAGCGGCACAGTGTCTGCCGTCGCACTCAGTGCATGGATGTCTTATTGACAGGCACCTGACAATGATATAAACCCTAAGCAGTTCATGATGCCTCGTTATTAAACAAGTGTGTTAAGAATATAATGGGCCAACACGTGCCAAAGTGATATTGCTCAGCATGTGCTTGAAAGCTTTGCTGAACTGAGACAACCGCAGAATTGCACCCCCCGTAAATTGGTGTCCGAATATAGCCTCCAAAATTCACCTCTCCCTAAGAACATACTTTTTCGGATTCTCAAATTGTTTTCATTACATTTGGTATATCAACATGTTTCCTAATTTCCGCAGCACCCAATGAGCAGCTGGTTAATTTTATCACAGCAACCAGCTGACGTTTCTCCAGGGTCCCATTTCATTGTTTGCTACCCCGATCTGGTTCGCGTGATTGGGTCCCCGTTTTGATGCCGCAAAACACTTTTCGCTGAGCAGACACAGGAAGCATACGGAACAAGCTGATTGATTCAGTAGCCCGAGAAGGTTTACAGAATTGTACATGTAATTCGCTGAGGCTGTGTACTTGCATTCAGAATCCTCTGAGTTTGCCTCAATACTTCGCTGAATTTTCATTGTTGAGGACACAAGGTAGCGTTCTAATGGACGGGAGGTATAGATCACTGCTATTGCAGCTCGTATGGTATTTTGTAACAAGATTTAGACCCGTCCCCCGATTCAAAACTGTAGGGGAAAGACGATGAACTATCTGCATACACTAGGACAAAACGCCGACCGCGGAACTCAAGTTGTTTCTCAGCTCTGTGACCGCTTCTCGTGATAGGCTGATACCATTACGGCGTCGGAAGTGACTTTTTTTCTGGAGATTAAATCCGATTCAAGAGGAAAGACGTCAGAACATACATAACCCATAACCGTGAGTCTTGGTCATTCGGTTCCAAAGCCTTCAAAGTCTCCAAAACATAGAATATTGTAGGTGTGAACGTTATTCAAAACCAGGGACATTTTGTCTTGGATCCAGGCGACTTCCCTCTACTTGACGTACTATTGAAGGAACATTGCTGAGTTTTGGATACTGTGTACGATGACCGAGGCTTTTTTGCCTGATTCCATGATCAGGAAACAGATTACACAATGACACAGCTTACCGACGCCACTAGGTTTTACGAATAAGGTTAGCTGAATTGTGGCATCCGTTTGCAATTCACACATTTTACAAAACCTACAGGTGAGATCTTGGTAGCGAGCACGCTCTAACTGCCTGGCCAGAATGACTAACCAAATATTTTCTCTCGTTGGTGTTTTTCGGCAAATCTGTAACGAGGCAAACTGTCGAGAATCCTGATGTAATCTTACTGGTGCCACTTTAGTTCCAAATGATTCTGCGTTGTGTTCGTTTCACGGTTGTCTAGAAAGTTTGATCCACGCAAGTCTCAAAACCACTTTTCCTAAAGACACTTGAATTGGTTGTGGGTACAAAAGTCGGTGGACTGCTACTTCTACGGTTGACTTTGCTGGAATTTTGAAGCACATGTTTCCCAGAGGGAAGAACCAAACTACGTGGAGCTATTACCCGCAGGACACTCTGCCATAAAGTAGACCCTCAGTCCGTACAATTTACAAGTATTTGATAAGATCCACTTCACTGAGCTTTGTAATGTGAGAAACTTCCGAAAATCAATCTGAGTTGGGGTTTTCTTCCCGGTGAGTGTGCGAGTGTGTAATGGTTGCTGTAGTAGTTCAGAATCTGGTCTGTATGCATTTCCTTCCTGTATATTTCAGTTTGCATTTGGCCGGTTGTTGTCCTTGTGACGAGCACTTCTAGGAACGCCAGTTTATTGTTCTCCGTTCCCATTGTGAAGTGGATGTCGGGAAACACGTTGTTCAGCATTTCATTCGCTCGTGACAGTTCATTTTCCTTCACAATAGCAAATGTGTCGTCCACATTTCGTAACCATATTTTCGGTTTGATATCTGGTAGCACGACCCGCTCCAGTTTCTGCATTATAATTTCCGCGATGAATCCAGCGACTGGTGACCCCATTGGCGCTCATTTGATTTGATCATAATATTCTGAATTGAACTCAAAGTAGGTTGTCAAAGCACAGGTCTAGTGTTTCGCANATAGATAGATAGATAGATAGATAGATAGATAGATAGATAGATAGATAGATAGATAGATAGATAGATAGATAGATAGATAGATAGATAGATAGATAGATAGATAGATAGATAGATAGATAGATAGATAGATAGATAGATAGATAGATAGATAGATAGATAGATAGATAGATAGATAGATAGATAGATAGATAGATAGATAGATAGATAGATAGATAGATAGATAGATAGATAGATAGATAGATAGATAGATAGATAGATAGATAGATAGATAGATAGATAGATAGATAGATAGATAGATAGATAGATAGATAGATAGATAGATAGATAGATAGATAGATAGATAGATAGATAGATAGATAGATAGATAGATAGATAGATAGATAGATAGATAGATAGATAGATAGATAGATAGATAGATAGATAGATAGATAGATAGATAGATAGATAGATAGATAGATAGATAGATAGATAGATAGATAGATAGATAGATAGATAGATAGATAGATAGATAGATAGATAGATAGATAGATAGATAGATAGATAGATAGATAGATAGATAGATAGATAGATAGATAGATAGATAGATAGATAGATAGATAGATAGATAGATAGATAGATAGATAGATAGATAGATAGATAGATAGATAGATAGATAGATAGATAGATAGATAGATAGATAGATAGATAGATAGATAGATAGATAGATAGATAGATAGATAGATAGATAGATAGATAGATAGATAGATAGATAGATAGATAGATAGATAGATAGATAGATAGATAGATAGATAGATAGATAGATAGATAGATAGATAGATAGATAGATAGATAGATAGATAGATAGATAGATAGATAGATAGATAGATAGATAGATAGATAGATAGATAGATAGATAGATAGATAGATAGATAGATAGATAGATAGATAGATAGATAGATAGATAGATAGATAGATAGATAGATAGATAGATAGATAGATAGATAGATAGATAGATAGATAGATAGATAGATAGATAGATAGATAGATAGATAGATAGATAGATAGATAGATAGATAGATAGATAGATAGATAGATAGATAGATAGATAGATAGATAGATAGATAGATAGATAGATAGATAGATAGATAGATAGATAGATAGATAGATAGATAGATAGATAGATAGATAGATAGATAGATAGATAGATAGATAGATAGATAGATAGATAGATAGATAGATAGATAGATAGATAGATAGATAGATAGATAGATAGATAGATAGATAGATAGATAGATAGATAGATAGATAGATAGATAGATAGATAGATAGATAGATAGATAGATAGATAGATAGATAGATAGATAGATAGATAGATAGATAGATAGATAGATAGATAGATAGATAGATAGATAGATAGATAGATAGATAGATAGATAGATAGATAGATAGATAGATAGATAGATAGATAGATAGATAGATAGATAGATAGATAGATAGATAGATAGATAGATAGATAGATAGATAGATAGATAGATAGATAGATAGATAGATAGATAGATAGATAGATAGATAGATAGATAGATAGATAGATAGATAGATAGATAGATAGATAGATAGATAGATAGATAGATAGATAGATAGATAGATAGATAGATAGATAGATAGATAGATAGATAGATAGATAGATAGATAGATAGATAGATAGATAGATAGATAGATAGATAGATAGATAGATAGATAGATAGATAGATAGATAGATAGATAGATAGATAGATAGATAGATAGATAGATAGATAGATAGATAGATAGATAGATAGATAGATAGATAGATAGATAGATAGATAGATAGATAGATAGATAGATAGATAGATAGATAGATAGATAGATAGATAGATAGATAGATAGATAGATAGATAGATAGATAGATAGATAGATAGATAGATAGATAGATAGATAGATAGATAGATAGATAGATAGATAGATAGATAGATAGATAGATAGATAGATAGATAGATAGATAGATAGATAGATAGATAGATAGATAGATAGATAGATAGATAGATAGATAGATAGATAGATAGATAGATAGATAGATAGATAGATAGATAGATAGATAGATAGATAGATAGATAGATAGATAGATAGATAGATAGATAGATAGATAGATAGATAGATAGATAGATAGATAGATAGATAGATAGATAGATAGATAGATAGATAGATAGATAGATAGATAGATAGATAGATAGATAGATAGATAGATAGATAGATAGATAGATAGATAGATAGATAGATAGATAGATAGATAGATAGATAGATAGATAGATAGATAGATAGATAGATAGATAGATAGATAGATAGATAGATAGATAGATAGATAGATAGATAGATAGATAGATAGATAGATAGATAGATAGATAGATAGATAGATAGATAGATAGATAGATAGATAGATAGATAGATAGATAGATAGATAGATAGATAGATAGATAGATAGATAGATAGATAGATAGATAGATAGATAGATAGATAGATAGATAGATAGATAGATAGATAGATAGATAGATAGATAGATAGATAGATAGATAGATAGATAGATAGATAGATAGATAGATAGATAGATAGATAGATAGATAGATAGATAGATAGATAGATAGATAGATAGATAGATAGATAGATAGATAGATAGATAGATAGATAGATAGATAGATAGATAGATAGATAGATAGATAGATAGATAGATAGATAGATAGATAGATAGATAGATAGATAGATAGATAGATAGATAGATAGATAGATAGATAGATAGATAGATAGATAGATAGATAGATAGATAGATAGATAGATAGATAGATAGATAGATAGATAGATAGATAGATAGATAGATAGATAGATAGATAGATAGATAGATAGATAGATAGATAGATAGATAGATAGATAGATAGATAGATAGATAGATAGATAGATAGATAGATAGATAGATAGATAGATAGATAGATAGATAGATAGATAGATAGATAGATAGATAGATAGATAGATAGATAGATAGATAGATAGATAGATAGATAGATAGATAGATAGATAGATAGATAGATAGATAGATAGATAGATAGATAGATAGATAGATAGATAGATAGATAGATAGATAGATAGATAGATAGATAGATAGATAGATAGATAGATAGATAGATAGATAGATAGATAGATAGATAGATAGATAGATAGATAGATAGATAGATAGATAGATAGATAGATAGATAGATAGATAGATAGATAGATAGATAGATAGATAGATAGATAGATAGATAGATAGATAGATAGATAGATAGATAGATAGATAGATAGATAGATAGATAGATAGATAGATAGATAGATAGATAGATAGATAGATAGATAGATAGATAGATAGATAGATAGATAGATAGATAGATAGATAGATAGATAGATAGATAGATAGATAGATAGATAGATAGATAGATAGATAGATAGATAGATAGATAGATAGATAGATAGATAGATAGATAGATAGATAGATAGATAGATAGATAGATAGATAGATAGATAGATAGATAGATAGATAGATAGATAGATAGATAGATAGATAGATAGATAGATAGATAGATAGATAGATAGATAGATAGATAGATAGATAGATAGATAGATAGATAGATAGATAGATAGATAGATAGATAGATAGATAGATAGATAGATAGATAGATAGATAGATAGATAGATAGATAGATAGATAGATAGATAGATAGATAGATAGATAGATAGATAGATAGATAGATAGATAGATAGATAGATAGATAGATAGATAGATAGATAGATAGATAGATAGATAGATAGATAGATAGATAGATAGATAGATAGATAGATAGATAGATAGATAGATAGATAGATAGATAGATAGATAGATAGATAGATAGATAGATAGATAGATAGATAGATAGATAGATAGATAGATAGATAGATAGATAGATAGATAGATAGATAGATAGATAGATAGATAGATAGATAGACAGGTAGACAGATCCCGACCTAAAGCCGCTACCTTGACATGGTGGTCGGGCTTGACTGCTGCAATGATCTCGCGGGCTACACTGGCTGGAACTTCGTTCCACAAGGTGCAACCATGCCAGAAAGGCCAAAGGGGAGCAGTCAGACCAAGAGCAGCAAGACCCTGTACTACGAGTAATCGTGCTACGAAGCGGTCTGGGGGTAAATTCGTACTGTCTCCTGCGACAGGAGTGTGAAAGCAGTAAGGTGTTTCCCCTAGGTGACCAGCATGTCGATATTTATCGAAGCAGTGATGCTTCCTTCCCTGAGGAAGGACGGGTTAGAAACGGTCGGTCCTAAAAACCGCACAATCCGATCGCTCAACGGTTGACCGTGACCGCCAGCGCATTATACAATACGGTCGATAACTTTTAACACCCAGCAGTCTGATGCTGCTCAAAAGGCACATACTGTGCGCAGCCGCATTAGAAATGACACAGTAATGCCCCATGCCAACGCCCCCGGGTTAGACCAATCCCCTGCAACCAAGCGGGTCAGACTAATGAGTCATCGGCTCCGGGCAGGGTCCCCAAAGAAAGCCATACTGTCCGCTGCCTCGTGGGTCAGACTTTTGAGTCAAAGGCTAGGGTCAGGGTCCCCGAACAAAACCCTACTTCCTCCCACTGCCTTGCGAGTCAGACTTTTAAGTCAAGGCCTCAAGGTGGGGTACCCCAACCAAACCCCCTTCCTCGGCCTAGGCAACCGGGAAGTACCGTTTGCCCGCGCATTTCGGTGTGCACCGATGTCCCTCCCAAACCCCTTCCCACCACACAAGCACATGTCACTGGGTCATTTGACTGTGAGTTATCTGACCGAAGGGCTTTATGCTCCTCGCTGCCTGTTAACAATAAGCAAAATAACACCCTTCTAAATCCACGAGATACTTTCTATATAAAAGCTTTTAACGTCCGTACTCTATGTCAAATTGGAAAACAACCAATGTTCACTGTGACTTTATACTCCCTTAAAATTGATGTACGCCGTGTCTCCGAAACACGCATACAAGACCCAAACATCTCAGAACGCCATGGATGAACTCAGCTCTTTCACATTTCTCCCTTCGTGTGTCCGCTGATCCAGAATCGATGATTCGTGGAATATATGGCGTGGGAGTTGCACTCAGCCCCAGAGCTGAACGCGCTTTGCTGGATTGGATCCCAGTGAACAGTCAAGCTCAACGCCTCTCGGCGTAAAAAGCGGTGCCTGTTTGTAGTGTCGGCTTAGGCCCCAACGGACTACAGTTCCGATGCTGAGAAGGATACTTCGTATCGAGAGCTATCCGGGTTCATTCGTCAAGCAAAAGCACTGACATTGTGATATTTGCGCGCAATATGAATGCTCAAGTAGGTCGTCTTAGCTCCTTGGAATCACATTTGGGCGGTCGATTCGGAGTCGATGCTCGTCGCACAGACAACAGAGATCGACTCCTTCAGTTGTGTGCTGACCATCAACTGTTTCTGGCAAGTACGAACTTTCAACATAAACGTTCGCATCGCATAACCTGGCGGCCACCAACTGCAAATCAACCGTGGACCCAGTTGGACCACGTGGTCATCAGCCACCGGTGGAGAGCCACAATTCAAGACTGCCGTCCCTTCTGGGGCACACCACTTGATCCCGGTCACGCCGTAGGGCGTGCACGCCTGACAGTTCGCTTCCCATCAAGCCCTTGCAAATTAGCAAGAAGCACGCCAATGCACTGTCTTCGAAGAACGACCATAGCTCAACAGAACCGATATGAGCTAACCCAACAACTCTCCACAGTAAGTCAATACTGTGGTGGCAGTGAGCATGTGGATGATGCATGGCTAAATGTGAAAGGCGCTATGTTAGCGGCGTTCAGTGCCGTCTGTCCGACCTTTCCAATTCTACCAAAGGACCACTGGATGTCGGCGAGATCGCTATCCATGATTGACGCCAGGAAACCCATATCAGCAGGCTACGAGTAAGGACGAGAGCTCTGGTCGACATCAAAAGCTCGGGAGATGGAGAAGGCTTTTGCTGTGGGAAACAGCCGTGCCCTACATCAACTGATACGATTCACTGGCTCTAGGAAAGCAACGGTCAGCGAAACGATGAGTGAAAAAGATGGCTCATTAATTCACTCGCAAAAACGTTGACCGGAAAGAAATATTGTACGAAATATCCGTGCTAAAACGTGAGAAGGCACCAGGACCGAACGGAATTTATCTAATCCTCTTCAAAGGCGTAGAATCCCTAGTGATCCCTCTGACAAAGCTTAATAATGCCATATGGAACGAAGAGACGGTGCCTGCTAAATGGGGCATATCGACAGTTATCCCTAGCTTCAAAAGGGTACGCGGATGCTGTATGAATGGCATCAACCTCTTAGCTGTGGAATCGAAGGTGCTCTCTGGTCTTATCTTTCGATGGCTGACTGAACCTAGGGAGAGACAGATCCGTGAAAACCAAGCTGGGTTCCGTCCTGCAGGAGGATGCACCGATCGTATCCTCACCCTCCGACACATTCTCAAACAGCGACACTGCATCCAGCAACCAACAATGGTTATGATTCTTGATCTGAAAGCTACCTTTGATACTGTGGACCGTCAGGCACTATGGTAGTGTCTATGGAGCAAAAGTGCCCCCATACATTCTTGACCCTCCTTAAGGCTCTGTACGCCAACTCCCGCGACCGTGTAAAGGTCTACGAGAAACCCTCGCCTGAGTTCACCACATCAAGTGGTGTCAGACAGGGCTGTCCTCTTTCACCTTTCCTCTTCAACTTCGTCATCGATACGATCTTGGAAGACTCACTATCAGCCTCTAATGCCTGCGGGGCCAAAGTGCCCCCTGGGCGTCCGCTCACAGACATCTAGTACGCAAACGACATAGCTCTTCGTGGATCTGATACCGTGGTAATTCAGACAATATTAAATGATCTAAATAATTCCGCCTCACGGTTTGGCATGCCCTTCACACCGGCAAAGTGTAAAGTGTTACTGTAAGACTGGGTGGGCTCAAAGCCTAGCCTCATGCTTGCGGATGAACCGATTGAGGTAGTAGACAAATTCGTTTAACTGGGCAGCTGTATCAGTCCCGGTGGTCTCGCAAAAGATGATATTTCCATCCGGATTGTGAAGGCCAGAGCAGCTTTTTTGGACCTGCGTCACCTGTGGCATAGGCGTGACATCAGCTTATCCGTCAAGGGTCGAGTTTACAATGCTGCGGTGCGCTCCATACTACTATATGGAACAGAAACCCGGCCGTTGCGCGCCGGAGACGTCAAAGGACTTTCAGCGCTTGACAATCTATGCCTTCGGAGCGTTGCCAGAGTCTGGTAGGAACACCGGATCAACAATGCTGAAGTACTTCGAATGGTATTCGAATACCTCACTCTTGATAGATGAACTGATCACACAGCATAGGTTGCGCTAGCTTGGCCAAGTGCTGCGTATGCTAGTCGAAGGAATTCCTCGAACGGTTCTTCCGCACAACCAAGCGAAAGGTGGAAACGAGCCAGAGGCGGTCAAACAGTTACTTGGCAGCGAAGTATAAAAGCTATTACCAGCAAACTCAGCTGCGCTGGTCACCGCGTTCTTCCTGGATGTGGACCCCGAGACGGGCCACATCAATGGTTGGAGACATTGTCAGACATGGCCCAGTCACGCCTTCAGTGGCGCTCGTGCATCCAAGCTATTGCTTTCAGTGCATAGCTCCCTTCCCAGTTCCCCACTTGACAGTCCACTGACAGTCCTGTATTTACGCACCAATTTATCAGCTCCCGCATCCAANTTGCGACAAACAATGTGTTGACCAAACTGGAGGAAGAATTGTTGCCAGAATACACGAGCACAAGCCTGCCAGCAGAAGACATGACCCAATATCACTTGTCTCAGTATACGAAGACAGAGGAGGACATCAGTTCAATTGGGGCAACGTTCAAATAGTGGCTCACGAAAGAACAAAACGGGAGCAAGAGTTTGCCAAGGCATGGTACTCCACACAAAAATCGATCAATAAACACACTGACATCGACCCAGTCTATCAGGCCTTACGAGCAAAAGAAATACACAGTCACGGGACTCTGAGCCACGTGGGAAACCAAGAAACCTAACAACAACCAACGGACTAATGGGACCAAAGAAAGAAAACTACTAATAACAGAAGGCCACTGAATCAACCATTCGAGTGAACAAATTCAGACCACAAGGCAAGGGGGAAACTGTCTAATCACAACACAGGCACAGAACTGTTGAACTGAATGAGCCAACGAACCAACCAGATACAAGGGAGTGAGACCAAATCAGATTCACAGGTGACCAATCAAACTGCGCGAAGGCCGCCTCGAGACCGACCAATCACTTCAGAGCTACCAGATGTTGTTTAGAAACTATATAAGCACAGGCATAAAAGGGGGAACCCGCTCACTCAACCCCTCACTGACGATGTCACCTCGATTGGTGATGAAACGTTTGCAGTCCAACTGCCAAGCTCGGCGAACAGACCAACAACCAAGCACCGCACCCGGGCTACCTATATTCCACAACATTACCAGTGTTTATACTATTGGTTGCACTTCCCTCACCTCGCTGTGTCCACTTTAGTGCCCCGGAGCCTCGGACCAGGTCTTCTAGGATTATTACAGTGACCTTTTGTGCTTAATTCAAATCCTATTTGAATCTGACTCAATGGACCACTTTCCAATACATTGGGATATTGAAGGACTCCTCCGGATAAAAAGACTTCCACTGACATCAGCAAAGAAGCCAGATCTAATAAAGCGAGAGTTTTGGCCCGTCGAATAAACCTTCTCCGGAAGAACCGGTCACGAGATACTTTACGGCCTGTCAGTTCGTCAATGTTTTAACCGAGCAGAAACCTAAATTTGGGACGCAAAATGATGCAGCCTTATTCCACGTCCCAATTGGTAGTGCGGATGAATCAGTTAAATCACTCTTGGGTGTTTTGAAACCAGTGCCGGGTTTACAGAACAGGGACAGCGGTTTCCTCCAATGAATAAGAAACTGGTAGAATATCTGCAGTACTGAAAGCCTGAAAACCCGGTGGTCCTCTAAAACTATTCCCTTTTTAATGCGCTTCTATCTCCTTGAGAGTGCTAGCCTGACTACTTTTGTCATTCCGAAGCACTCACTGAAGCGCCTCCAGTTACACGTATACATCCACCACGAATGCAATAGCCAAAGAAGGTACTTTCGGTTTGACGGAAATTTGTCAACGATTCTGACCGCTAAATCTAGCCGTTTCGTTACTGTTTCTGTTCACCTTCTACAAATACTCCTTGAACCCTGGAACATAGTGCACTTAGAGAAAAATTTGCGGATGCACTACCGTTGGTGCATCGGGTTCTAAACTACCGAACGCCTACTGAGTTAAAGAAAACAATTAATCAAAATTTCAGTGAACATAAGATATTGGCTAGAGCCTCACTCATCTGAATGCGCCCAGAATGCGTTTACACGGAGATGGAGTAGAGATGCCAGGCCTATTGTGGCCGCAAACAACAACGAAGGTCAAACTCGCCAAGTTTAATGCACAAAATAAACCGTGTTATCATGCCCTCTAAAATGACATGCCCCGAATGAATTGACAAGTCCACGTTTATATTCAAATGCAAAGTTATTTCGTACATTGAATTTCTTACCTAAATATTGCTTGTCCGGTTGCTAAAGTCAAATACCACCTTACCCCTTATTCTGCATTTTCACCTGTTGTTATCCATCAGCTGACAGCAAATAATTGTGTGGTACGGTTTTTCTCAAGCCCAAGGCTATTTTTGTCCCGTTTGCCATAGAGTAATCAACCGGCTTTTCAATATACATGCACGTACTGCTTATACATTCATTCCTCGTTTTTAATCGGCGATCACGCGGTAGTCTGGAAATTCCTCCAGGAGGGACGAATGGAGAAGCATCCTACCCCTATCTTACATTGTCTCAAAGAGGCCGCCAAATTTTGTGCATGCTTTTTTGGTTTTTTCATCAACTGGTCAGTATCACGGGCTATCAGAAAAATGTCGATGCTGGAAATATTCCTTATCATGTGGATCATAGACCTTGACCACGCTAATAATATCTCGTCTTGAACAACTTGTAGCATACCGCCTACCGCATCGGTTAGCGTGCACCTCACCTTGAGCAAAAATCAATGCTGAGAAGGTCTGACTGATCCTTTGTCACAGGCATGGACTTTCAGAACGGTGTGCTAGGTTTCGACGGGAAACCCATAAATCAAAACGGCTTGTTTTAAGTACGTTGACTCCCTTATCATTGTAAACGACGCTGCGGGACACTGAATGCGTGTTCACATCGCCAACACCGGCAGTCCTTTTGAGCAGCTTGAAGTCTCCTTTCGAGGACAATCAGAATTGTGTTTTGAACGGAACCGAATGTATGCAGGACGACCGCCTGATCTCATGACACCATGCAACTATAAGACATGTTCCACCGAGCTGCGTATCTTCTTAGGCTCAGATTGTCTACCACTGGTATTTGCGGTCAACAGCCGAAATGCATCCAAAAGACAGGCAATTCAGTGACATTGACAAAAGGTCCGAGTAAAATAGTTTACCATTCTCCGGCACCGAATGCGATTCTTTGAACACACTCACTGAAAACCAGACTGTGAACTGCCCTAAGCGTCCGCCCTAAGTGACCGCTGTCCCGATCACAAAGGCGCTGCAGCACCGGAAGACAACTTGCAAATTGGCCGGTTAGAGGTGACGTTGGATCACTAGGTCTTTGTTTTCTTCGATATAAATTATAAAGGCTGGATGGAGCTGTTCCGCAACATTCTTCCTGACTCTTTGAAAAAGCGACTTGGAACATTTTGCTTCGGTAGAATGGCACTATAAGACAGGTAAGTTTGATAGATTAGATAGATAGATAGATAGATAGATAGGTAGGTAGGTAGATAGATAGATAGATAGATAGATAGATAGATAGATAGATAGATAGATAGATAGATAGATAGATAGATAGATAGATAGATAGATAGATAGATAGATAGATAGNACGGTCAGCGAAACGATGAGTGAAAAAGATGGCTCATTAATTCACTCGCAAAAACGTTGACCGGAAAGAAATATTGTACGAAATATCCGTGCTAAAACGTGAGAAGGCACCAGGACCGAACGGAATTTATCTAATCCTCTTCAAAGGCGTAGAATCCCTAGTGATCCATCTGACAAAGCTTAATAATGCCATATGGAACGAAGAGACGGTGCTAAATGGGGCATATCGACAGTTATCCCTAGCTTCAAAAGGGTACGCGGATGCTGTATGAATGGCATCAACCTCTTAGCTGTGGAATCGAAGGTGCTCTCTGGTCTTATCTTTCGATGGCTGACTGAACCTAGGGAGAGACAGATCCGTGAAAACTAAGCTGGGTTCCGTCCTGCAGGAGGATGCACCGATCGTATCCTCACCCTCCGACACATTCTCAAACAGCGACACTGCATCCAGCAACCAACAATGGTTATGATTCTTGATCTGAAAGCTACCTTTGATACTGTGGACCGTCAGGCACTATGGTAGTGTCTATGGAGCAAAAGTGCCCCCATACATTCTTGACCCTCCTTAAGGCTCTGTACGCCAACTCCCGCGACCGTGTAAAGGTCTACGAGAAACCCTCGCCTGAGTTCACCACATCAAGTGGTGTCAGACAGGGCTGTCCTCTTTCACCTTTCCTCTTCAACTTCGTCATCGATACGATCTTGGAAGACTCACTATCAGCCTCTAATGCCTGCGGGGCCAAAGTGCCCCCTGGGCGTCCGCTCACAGACATCTAGTACGCAAACGACATAGCTCTTCGTGGATCTGATACCGTGGTAATTCAGACAATATTAAATGATCTAAATAATTCCGCCTCACGGTTTGGCATGCCCTTCACACCGGCAAAGTGTAAAGTGTTACTGTAAGACTGGGTGGGCTCAAAGCCTAGCCTCATGCTTGCGGATGAACCGATTGAGGTAGTAGACAAATTCGTTTAACTGGGCAGCTGTATCAGTCCCGGTGGTCTCGCAAAAGATGATATTTCCATCCGGATTGTGAAGGCCAGAGCAGCTTTTTTGGACCTGCGTCACCTGTGGCATAGGCGTGACATCAGCTTATCCGTCAAGGGTCGAGTTTACAATGCTGCGGTGCGCTCCATACTACTATATGGAACAGAAACCCGGCCGTTGCGCGCCGGAGACGTCAAAGGACTTTCAGCGCTTGACAATCTATGCCTTCGGAGCGTTGCCAGAGTCTGGTAGGAACACCGGATCAACAATGCTGAAGTACTTCGAATGGTATTCGAATACCTCACTCTTGATAGATGAACTGATCACACAGCATAGGTTGCGCTAGCTTGGCCAAGTGCTGCGTATGCTAGTCGAAGGAATTCCTCGAACGGTTCTTCCGCACAACCAAGCGAAAGGTGGAAACGAGCCAGAGGCGGTCAAACAGTTACTTGGCAGCGAAGTATAAAAGCTATTACCAGCAAACTCAGCTGCGCTGGTCACCGCGTTCTTCCTGGATGTGGACCCCGAGACGGGCCACATCAATGGTTGGAGACATTGTCAGACATGGCCCAGTCACGCCTTCAGTGGCGCTCGTGCATCCAAGCTATTGCTTTCAGTGCATAGCTCCCTTCCCAGTTCCCCACTTGACAGTCCACTGACAGTCCTGTATTTACGCACCAATTTATCAGCTCCCGCATCCAATGCTCAGCTAGCTACCCCACCTCCCCAAATCATCGGTGAACGAAACTGTGGCAGCTACAACCACTGTACGACAACTACGCGGTTCTTACAGCTGACAACGATGATGATGATGAAATAACTAGATAGATAGACAGACAGACAGACAGACAGACAGACGGACAGACAGACAGACAGACAGACAGATAGACAGACAGACAGACAGATAGATAGATAGATAGATAGATAGATAGATTGATTGATAGATAGATAGATAGATTGATAGATAGATAGATAGATAGATAGATAGATAGATAGATAGATAGATAGATAGATAGATAGATAGATAGATAGATAGATACTCCGATTAATACTTCGATTAGTGGACTCAGTTGAAATGTTAGAACTCATTTAGTTCAAGGGCGACAAGTTTGATTACGATAAAATTCCTTCACTTCAATTGATTTGGTGAACAGCTTTGGTAATGTACTTTTACGTGTGGACAGTTATATCAGGGTTTTGAGGGCCTCTGAGTGTCCGCTGACAAGACTACTACCGCTCTTACGCAATGATGCGAATATTCGGAGAAATTCAGCTCAATGCTTAAATTTCGTACATTCAAATGACACTCCATATGTGAAATTCAAGAACCCAGAGTTCAAGTGACACCTTGTCACGATGCTCCTCTGCAAAATATACTCGGGTCACTTTGTTCGAAACCAAGCCAACTGTTTTATTCACTACGGCATTGCAATCCTCTTTGAGAAAATGCAGGAGAGTGGATGATAAAGCATACTTTATGCCTCGGAGAAAGATCGCTTAGAAGCTCTCATAGAACCAAGGTCACCCGCTACCTCATGTTGAGTTGTATTCTGCGATTCATGCAAGAATCAGATTCTCATTGACCAGATACACCGTTTACCTTGGAAAAGTGAGGTCTGTAACACGAGAAGTTCGAAACACGCGCATAATATTTCCCCGATTATGCTAGCGATGGTTGTTTTATGAAACAGAACACCTCACACCACCTACATGATTAGACCGTCTATGCTGTGTTGCAGATTGCAGAAAAAAACCCTGCTCCCTACTGAATGCCGCTCAGTGGGGAGCTATTGTAATGCGGTCTGATGCAAGTAGTCATGGGTTGCAATATCTTCCAAAATGTTGTAAGTTATACAGTCAGTTAAACAGTTCCGGGTAACGATTGGTGAAACTTCCATCGTAGGACAGAAATTGTTGTTTGAAATAAGTTATGCTATGAGGATTTTATATTCTGTTTTTTTGTTTCATGTGTCTAGTGAGTCAAGCGGTGGTTTTGCAAATTGACATGCTTTCAGATTATTAACTAGGAGAAAAATTCCTACGATCACTCGAGTGTGTTATCATAATATACGTGGAAAATTTGGCGAACATTCATGGTCTCTCCGTCTAGAAATATCTGTCACTTTACTGTTGGTGTTGTGCTATTTCATTGCAGCCAGGATATGGGGTCTCAGGCGTCTGTGCTTTGTCCACTTGTCGTTCCAGTAAACCTTACGTGTGAGGGGATTAAAATTGTTAGCTGACCAGTCTACTGTCGTCAGGCGTGTTTTATCCTTTTTCTTGACATATCACAAGTTCACTGAACACTTTTGCGCAATCCGCCACCGGCTTTGCCCTACTCTGGGCTCATTCTGTGGGTGCAGTCATATCAGAAACGGAGAATTCAACTGGAATTCAATTAAGTCCCTCGCTGAGCGAGGCTTCTGCGAGGCTTGTTTCCTTGTTCAAATGGTCGATCCGTCTTGTTTACTCGTGGAAATGCGTGGTACTATTGAATACTTTAAACCGTGGATGCATGCTGTGGAATTACAACAGTCGACCGTCACCAGTTCTACTTCACACTTATTTGCAAGGTAAACTCGCTAACTGGGCCTACCTCATGAGACCTAAGAACAGGAAAAACGATCGTGAGCTGCTATAAATTTTTTAGCAAACTTGTGAGTAGTTTCTTTCTAGAAAATATACTTCGAAATTTTCTATTGTCGTAACAACTGACTCTTGAGGCAAATCCCATTGAAGCAGTAGATCATAAACGAGGGATCAAAGCGGGATTCTGTTGGTGTGCAACTAAGTGTACTTCACAAACTTCGTGAAATTTGAAATTCAACGAGAAAATAGGTTTGACCGAAAATTCGAACTGTGTGGCTACCTGAGGAATCCCAAGAAGGACGAAACGTGTCTAGGGCGGACTAAAAACGATCTTCCAGCCGTATCATGAGTAGTGTCTCCTTACAAAACTAACCTACACAACACTAGTCAAGAGATAAATGCGTTTCCTATAGCAATACTTCTCACGAAGAAAGCTGAAACGCAAAGTATGGGTTCAAATTCGTCGAAGTGGCTTGTTCCGGTTTTACATACTTTTGGCGTTAAGCCAAACTTGCAGATGCGTTGAGGAGTGTATCATGGAATGAAAACTCAGGCTCAACTTTCCCCACAAATGCGGCAAATACTTCAGTACCTACACAGCGTGTTAAATGCAGTCCTCAGGGACCCAGCATAGGAGTAGCTAGAGAATAGCATTGAAGAGTGCTCTGTTTTAGGCCCTTCCTTAGCTGCTTAGAAGAAGGAACTGTTTAGCTCATGCCGTTCCCAAAGTAAAATTAAATAGAGAAGCTCAGAGAAGTTCCCATGAACACGTAAAATGATGGTGAGAGCCCCATGTCAACCTGCCGAGCTCAGTTCACTCAACACCAGAAAACAAGTCTGATTTTAGTTCCTGTCCCTGTAGTCAGTATTGCTCAGGATGGATAGTTTTACGTTGATCACGTGGTACGCTTCCAAATCCACTAGCCGAAACCGAAAGCAACTCTAAATATATGTATGCATACAACGGTGACCGAAAATGATGTTAGAAATCAACAAGAATTTCAGCACACTGTTTAATTGAAAAAAATCCTCATAAATAATTCACTGACTGAAGGATATGTCTGGTAAATGGAATTGTTTCTTTCCAGAACAAGAGTGTTTTGACTTCGATGTTGGTGTTCTCAGTAGTGGTTAGTTTAAGTCAACCCATAGACAGAAAATTCCAACACTCTGAGGGGATAAAAATACGATTTGAACAAGCAAACCTATTGACGGTACTTCACATGTGTCGTGCCTCTGAGTGTATAATGCGGAGTTATTAGGTAACAAAATATGCCCTCCCCCCGAAAGACCTGGGCTTTTAGTAGACCTCATTATCCTCACGCTTCTAACACGTCGGAATTTTGCCTGCGTTTCCCTGTTTTTGTTCGTTCATAGGCTCAGCTTCTCAGAAAAAACAATACTCTGTGAACGTGCTCATTAAGTAGTGACTGAGTTTTTTTTAAATAAGTGGATCGTAAGTGAGAACTATTCAGAATGTGTATGCACATATAACCTGTGGACAAGGTGGAAACTTGTGACACGGTGGAAATTTCAAGTGTTTAATTTGTGACACGGTGGAAGGTGAAATTTCAAGTGTTTAATCTGTGACACGGTGGAAGGTGGAATTTTGAGTGTTTACCAAATGCTACATTCATAATCAGAAAAAACCTGTGAATGGAACACGTGTCCTTTTACCCAAACAAATTTGTAATCATTCTTTATTTTTCCTGTAACAATTTTCTTGAAACAGTTCGCATTCGTTTTGCCCGAAGGTTTGTTGAACAAATTAAGCTAGTTTAAAAAAATCGATTCGTGTTTCCGGACGTGCGACTCCAGGTGGCACAGAAAATACTAATTTTACTCGGATTGTTGGTCGATACACATTTTGGTTTGATTTGCGTGAGCAATTATGAAACCCATGAGAATCCATTTGTCTCCTAGTGACCAATATAAAAATATCGTTATCTAATTTGGTTTTCATTTTACTGTCGATATTTGACGCTACCTCACGTCATGCGGAGTGCAATTGTGCTAACCCTATGGGACAGGGCATGCAAGGTTTGCAAGTGTGTTCGTTTATTTTGAAACACTGACAAGTAAAACGCACGCCATCCGAGAACACCGGCCTGAAAAATTCATAAAACTTTTCTATTTGATGTCAGGATGAGAAGAATTGGAAAACTTCATTTGATCCATTGTCTTGTAGGCAAAATCAGTCTGCGACGAAATGCCAGAAAGCACTTTAAAGTTGTTTTGTACATTTTTAGAGACCATTATGCAGTGATTCTTTACTCTCCGGCAAGAGGCGGTCTAGCATACAGGACTGGAGCTCATCTAAACCTACTAACACCAAGAACAATTTTCAAGTAGAAAGTGGAATAGTTCACAAACCGCGTGAACCTAACAGCTGAATAGTACTCAGTCGGGGAGCCAGTTAACACGTGATCACTTGATGCACATTTCGCGATTGAAAAACGAGTGACGCTTTATTCCCTTCTGTAGGCTGGCTCATCAAACTGTTGGCCAGCCGCTCGTAGACGAACAGCTCGGTCTTTAGCTACCTGCTGGGTGCTTGCAAATTCGAATCTGTCTAGCGATCCGTGAGGTGTACACTGCTAAGGATTTCCAGCAAGGATGAAACAGTTATACAATTTTTGTGAGATATTTGGCAAACTGACTTCACCAGCAAAACCAAACATCAACTGAAGTCTTTGGTTTCTCTCGTGGGAAGTCGAAAACGTTCATGCTGGGGCGGTCTTCGGCACCATCGCGGGCAGTTGAACTTTTGCCTGACAGTCAATACCATTAAGTATTCGCGATATCGTATGCTCTAGTGGCTGGCAACTATTTTTTTCCTTTTTTAACCTCATGAGTCCCAAGAAGGGCGAAACCAGTCGTGGGCTGTCGATGAGTTTTCAGCAACCTTGTGAGTAGTTTCCTTTCATGAAAATATACTGAGATATCTCGAATATCGTACCAACTGAAACATGAGGCGGCCTTTGTGCAGCACATTCAGTTGAAGAATATCATAAACGAGAGATTCCGTTGAGTCTCCCGTGAAAACCAAATGGACTTGAAAATAAGTGTATTTGTCGAAATCAGTCCAATTTGGGTTCAAGTAGAACATAAGGTTGACGGAAACTCGGGGACTGCGCCTACCTGATGAGCCCCAAGAAGGGCGAAACCGGTCGTGGGCTGTCGAAGAGTTTTCAGCAACCTTGTGAGTAGTTTCCTTCATGAAAATATA
>SJOL01007074.1:11056-32760 GCA_004794785.1 Opisthorchis felineus
ACACTTTTATTAGGCAAAATTTTTTCTCATTTTGTGCAGTAGCTGCGTGGAATAAGCTTCCTCCGACAGTTGTCCACGCTCCTTCTAGAACCCAGTTCAAAGTACTGTTAGACAGTTTACTATGCGAGTCCTCGTGCTGGCAAACATACTGCCCTGCGCTGAGAACTTAACGAGCAGTGCTACACCCTTTTTTCGCTTGTGCCTTTCAGGTGAACGACAACCGCAGAACGACAAGAACACAACCGACCCGGAAAACTTGGGCAAAAGCCTGGATCCTGTGTATCAATCTGTGATTCCGTGAATCCGTGAAATCCGTGATGCTTGAGGCCATACTGAACTACCGCAGTGACCTTAATTCCGGCGGAATGATTGACTTTTTACGGAACAAGATGGCAGGCGGGGCAGCACTGAATGTTTCTGTCATTCAGACCTATGATCAGTTTTGCACAGAAATACTTGATAAGTCTTCCAGTGCGCATGTATACTTCTTTCAAAATGAAAGTAATTCCTGGGTGAGTTTGTTGCCTGCATGTAGTGTGGACCCCGTGACGAATTATCGCAATCGGTATTTGCAATACGTGGTGGTGACTGACTTGAAGATTCGCATCTTTTCTGGTTACATTATAAAGTTATTGGGAAGGAAGTGGGATTTTGTGGCTTCAGGCCTTTAAATTATCCCTGCGTTGTTGAAAACAAATTTTGGCGGAGAACCTTTTGATACCTGTTTATTTTCCGGCGACAAGTTCCGGCTGGAAAGTTTTCAGCGATTGGCCTGCGTATGATACCTAAACTCCGAGATATGACCACCGATCACTACCTGGCTGGTGGCGCATGCGTACGCGTCTCACCTTGATTTTGTGGTATACCACTACCCATTTTCCCACCCATTTTAATCTAACTAGGATGACAAGTAATAGACAACACCCCTCCAGGCGAGATATGACTCGGGGCGAGGACTAACGCTGACTGCCTGTCGAACTGAGTTGCCAACCCTTTGTGAAACCTTCTAATCGGTGTTTTAGTAGAGCGTTCGACTGGGGCGTTGGATGATCATTTATGAAGGTTTTGGTACACGTGGAGATGCCGGATACGATATAGCTCCGATTTCCTATCCACGCGCATTCTGTCCAGCAGTTGTGATGCGGTGAGCTTAACAAGACAAAGCTGACAGGAAAGTTTCGTCAGCTCCTAGTACGCCTGAGTCGGACAAATAAGTTTTTTGATGTTAACAGGGTAGACACTTCATGTTAGGGTTACATTTTGGTGGCGAAGTTAGCAATCGGCCGCCAAGACTGAAGTTTCACCTAGAGGTATTTTAAGTGAGTTTGGTCAAGGAAATAAACTTCCGGGAACTTTGCACTATCTTGAGGTACGGTATTAAAACAACTGGGACCAGTACGCGCATTTACAATCCAAAACATTGCTTTACTGACACATGTCGGTGAATGATTTCCTTTCATGTTACTGTCTGTCGTATTTATGGCGGAAAATAAAAAAAAGTAGTTTAAACGTTCTAAGACACATTGTGGACGTCGATAGTCCATAAGCCGCACACCAAATCCCACATTGAACCAGCGATCTTCCTTTAACTGCGCGTTTCATACGCCCAGTAAAATAGCGGTCTTTCTTTAGTCCGGTATGGACTGTCTGGTTGACGTTCTTGATTTGAATATGTGACAGATTATGACGGATATTAAAACATACAGCTAAATGTGTCGGGATGATTGGAGTAAAGCTCTGGCTTGGCAGCAGATTAGTCGAAGATGGTATCATGTATATAGAGGTGACCACTGAATGAATTGCTGTGGTCACTGAGCTACCGATTTCGCACTAGGACTTAGGCCCTGTCGTGCATCGACCCTTAAGCTGTTTGTACAGATGAACCAATCTAAACTTCACCTCAGTCTACCATAGAGATTGAAGCGACATGCTCACGATCGTTTAGGAGCAGGCGGACCCTGTTTTGACTCATTCCACTCAGGCTGTCCACTGCCAAACAGGTAATTCTCTTCAGCTTCAGCTTTTCAGGTCCGACAGCACATCACTTGGTTACTACCCATCAACGTTAGCTATTCGCACCGAGCACATTGGCGGCGACTCTTTAGTGTGAGATCGGTCCTCGAAAAGGCAGGAACGAGTAGTATTTCGACGTTGGACTACCTAGATTTAAGATTGTAATTGATTCGGGCAACAGAGGGTGTCTTCGAAGGTATTGTAGCTCTAAGAAATGAAAAAAAGCCTGTGAAGCATCGGGCTACGGAGTATCCCTGTTCTTTTCCGGTACTGCTGTCGACGATGACAGCCATGCTAATGAAGCTGGCGCATCGGGGAAATTTACCTGACAGAAGTGACTGAAAAAAAGCAGCAAATGGATGAATAACTCGGAAAGTGAAAAGGAAGACAGGGTCAGAAGTGCGCTTGTCGTAATTCGGTTCAGTTTAGTTCCTCGGCTATAAACCATCTACCAAAGGTATGTTGTTTCCCGCTGCTACAGTTTAGGTCATCGGAAAATGGGAGAGCGGGGGCAAAGAGAGTGGATCTTACTGTGGTGTGGCGGTTTGTTTGCCTCCTTGATCCATTGAGCTATACTGGGTAGTGTCCGTGCGACACTCGCAGGGTCTCTCATACAAGGTTGGTCACTAGTTAGAGGTCTGACCAACACAGTCTGCTAGCCCTCTGGGTAGGGGGTTGCGACTTGTTCTATGGAAATGGTAATGCACTTGCATTTCCCGCCAAACACCGCTGCCTCGCGGTCAGACTTTTAAGCCAAAGGCTTTGGTTGAGAACCCTAATCGTTCTCTTTAGGTCTGTACGCCCTGGCAGATCTAAGACTGCATACAACCATGATATAACAAAATAATTATATTCCACATAGCCGCGGAACACATCCGCCACACAGCAGCGGAAATTTCTGGACGATGTGGTGCCCACTAACGAACCAGTCTCGAATCCAAAAAGACCACATCGCCGTCGGTTATCGGTGGCGAGGGTCGACCACTGCTTGCCGCTTCTTCTGGAACACCCGCTTGGACTTGCACTTGTACGCTGCTGCTTTTCTTTGCGCTTTTCAGGTCTACGCAATACACGCACACCTGGCTTAGCATTGGGATGCTAGTGGACCCAGAAATCAAACATAACAATCAGAACCGGCTCCTCAAGCACCTGCCGGACGGTCCGATATCGGATATAAATAGCCACTGGGAAAAGATATCCAAAGCACCACTCGGAGCCGGAACTTCTGTTTGCGGCACAACCCAGCCAACCTCATTCAAACATTGGGACCGTGTTTTTTTTGAAGCTTGGTGACAGATTCCTCCTGGCCGTAAATGTAACTCAACCCGACACATCATTCCACCCCAGATAAATTTGGGTGTCCTTGCAGACCGAGAAGCTTTGTGGACCCGAAAGACCACAGAAATGGAAGATACAAAAATGTTGGTAACGTCCGCTGGCTGTTCCACTTGATTCGTCCTACTGATCTTCGGAAGCCTCTTGTCAGCGAAACTAGGCGCAGTGGGGATCACGCGGTCCCCATCCTGGAAGGCGAGTAGCACTGACAGCACCGAAACGTTTCGCAATCTCTTTCATACTCATCTGCCAGGTCAAGGTTTGGCCACCTCCCTGCTTCCGCCACTCTAAATTTGGCACAGAAAACAGCACTATTCGGAAAACGATGGTTCGGCATACGCAATACAAGACCTAACCAACGCAGCTTCTGGCACTGGACACATTCTTCAGTGGAAGCCCCCGTTGTACAACGGAAAACTCGCTTTCTAATAGCCTCGTTACGGATTCGTTGATACCAGTTTAAACGGGCTATGGTTCTGAGACAGGGGTTTTCGAACTCCTGAAGACGTCTCAGGTCCGCTGCTCGAACAAGCCGAGTCTCACAGCCATACAACAAAACAGCCCGCACTGTAGCCTGATACACACTTCCCTTGAGGTTCAGGGATATAGCAATTTGATGCCATAGATATGTGAAATTAGCAAACGCGACCCGAGCCTTGCAGGTGCGTGCATTGACCTCATCTGTCACACTACAATCAGAACCAATACAACTTCCGAGAGAAGTAAAACGCTTCACAATTTCGAGTGGCTCTTAATGGATTGTAAGTGGCGTGTTCAGTGATTACATGCCCAGGAGCATGACCCTACACTTTGTTGGCGCAAAGTGCATGCTAAAGGACGGGATGACTGTGGTCAGTTCATCCAAAAACGCGTACGGTTTCTTCTCTTCAGAGACAACAACGCTATCGTCGGCATATTCCAGATCGACGAGTTTCTCGTCAGAGGCTATTTGAACCCCGGGGTTTTGGAGAACTTCTAGCGTTTGTCTCATTAGTTTATTGATCATGAAATTAAATAAGAATGGAGAGAGTGGGCACCCCTGATGGATACGGCTTTGTTTACGGAGGCTTTTGGAGAGCTGTCCGTATACTCTCACACGTCCGTAAGTCTGAGAATACAAAACTTATTTTGTTCACAAACATCCGGGGAATTCCTTGATGGGCAAACTTGTCAAGGAGAACAGACCGGTCGACCGTGTCGAATGTGCCCTGGAAATCCAGAAGTACAAAAATTGTGGGTCGTTTTTACGTCTGAAGTTGTTCCAACACCTGACGGAGTGTGAAGGTTTGGCCAACGCAATCCCTACCAGGCCGGAATCCCGCTTACTGCTCTAGAGTCTGTTTTACGAGCCACCATAAGGTGACCAAACACAAGTGACTCCAGCAGTCTCGTTACAATCGGGGTTAAGCTGACCCCCTGTGGTTACCATACTTAATACAAGCCCCTTGTTTGAAAATAGGCACTATAACCGACTCTCCCCAGTTGTCTGGGACAGTCTCCTTTTCCAAAATGCAAGCAAACAGACGAGACAAGCCCTGACTGAGGGTTTTACCCTCATCTGTGAATGAAGGGGGCGGGAGTTATCCAGACCAGGAGCTCGGTGACTCTTGAGAGAATATATGCAGTCGTAAGCCTACGAGGCCGTAGGGCGCTCCACTTTCACCGTCCTGAGTTCTAAGTCAGCTGTGGGCTCAAGATGAGTGGCAGCTGCTGTCTACGACAATTGTTGTTCGAAGAATTTGGCCAACAGGTCGAGGCGTTCTTCATAGTCACCCCATTCCGATCCTTACAGTTGGTTCGGTCCATGTCGGCCACTTAGTTGAGTATTAGATGCGCTAAGCCTGCCAACCTGTGCATTCAGATCTCCCGTAACCACCACGATGCGTGAGCTTGTAGCTCGCCGTAAATGGGCATTCAGGGCGTCATAAAACTTGTCTTTGATGGTGTCAGAGCTACAGTCAGTTGGGGCATAAGCAGACACGACAAACAGACATCGATCAACTTCCCGCTTGTGAGAGTTCTTCACCGACTTTGCCATACGAACCGCACAGAGGCGACTATCAAAGTGTATCCAGTCAAGCAAGGATCCTTTCGCCCATTGACTTAGGACGATACCAATCCCTGCACATCCTTCTGCAGCAATCTCTTGGTCGCCAGAGATGCGCAGCCGGAAGCGAGTGGAGAGTGACGGGGCGGTTAGCTCAACCACTGTGCTTGCATCCCGAATTCTTGTTTCCGATACACAGCACACATCAATGCCAAGCGAGTCCAGCGTGAGAGCAAGAGCAGCTTGTTGTCACGCTTGTTTTAGATAACGGACATTGGGAGCAGCCGGATAGACGGAGCGTCGAGGCTTGATTGTTTGCGAGATGCCTGAGAATGCCGGCGTCGGATGACGCGCATATGTTGCGTGCAGAACCGATGCAGAACGAACGGAGTCATCGGTGTTACCTGACGGTCCTGCAAGGAAACAGTTAATAATGGGGTGTGGAGAGGGGGAAGAAAAATTATGTGAAAGAGAAAGAAGGGAGGCGTCAGCAGTCGTCTGTTTTCGCTTACCCGCCCTGATGTATGCAACAAGTAAGGCGACCCGGCTGATGTGGCATGAGTTTATTTGTATATGTGAAATTCATGCTTGTACGTCGGCTAGAATACCGCCAGGGGGCCCACACCTAGACAGGAGGACGATTAGGGTCCTCAACCAAAGCCTTTGGCTCAAAAACCTGACCGCAAGGCAGCGGTGTTGGGCGGGAAATGCAAGTGTATTCCAGTTTTTGTAGAGCAAGTCGCCGCACATGTTCTAACCCCCAACCTGGAGGACCAGGGGACTATGTTCGTCAGACCTCTAACTATTGAGAAACCTGATAGGAAATACTCTGCGAGTGTCGCACGGACACCCCCCAGTATAGCTCAACGGGTCGCGAAGGTACAGAAATTGTCACACCACGGTAAGCCCCAGTCCTTTCAAGATGGGGAAATTGTTCAGCTGTGACACCCTTTCGGTGCCAAGCTGCCGTGGCACCCGAAGGAAGCACGAGGGCTGAGATACTAACAGGTTGCCAAAGCCTAGACAGGAGCAGAACCACGGACGTTTCGGTCAGTAAATTTGCGCTCTAACCACTGAGCCGTCTCGTCTTGTCTCGAAGAAGGGGATTCCGGTGAATAGCGCCAACAACCTCCAGCGATGGGCCACTATGCTTCTGGGATACGACTCCAAGATCACGTACCTATCCACCACCAGCCCAGGACAAGGTGATGCACTGTTGCGTCTCCTCCATTCAAGCAGACCAGAATCAGAGGATACTGTAGTTGCATCAGTTGCCTTGGAACGGAGGTGAACCGCGTAGTATAGGAAGCGGTTCGCATTCTCCCAGTAACTGCTGACGTAGTCCCGCAGGTTACCGACCAATACCCTTTGCTGCAGCAGGTCATCAAGTACCACCGCAGTCAATGGCCGCGTACCTGCTCAAAAGACGAGTTGAGACCTTACTTCAACCGGTATGACGCATTAGCACTAGCTGACGGTTGCCTTTTATTCTCAGAACGCGTTGTCATTTCAAAGGAATCCTGAATCATAGCCGTCCTAAATCAGCTTCACAAAGGTCCCCCAGGCACAAACAGGATGAAGGTCCTTGCTTGGAGTTACGTCTACTGGCTTCTGATGGACTCCCAGATTTAACAGGTCTCCAACTCTTGTCTACAGTGTGGTGAAGTATCCAAGTCGCCCGTGAAAAACTGCCTGCGGTCGTGGCTGCAACCGACCGAACCTTGGTCTCATCTTCACATCGGTCATACAGGTCTAGTGGGTAGCCAACACTTTTTGGTCGTGTGTTACGGATGGAGTATCGATCCTGATTGAGCGCGAGAACAAGGCTGAATAGCGTTGAATAAATAGCGCTTTACTTGTCTAAGAATAGACGTCCATAGGCTGAAAGTGAAGGCGAAAACAAGGTTAATATGAAACAACAATGTGAACACAAAGGTTAGCCATGACATTCACCTGGACCGGTGGATTGTGTGTAGAGAGGGGTAACTTGGACACAGGGACTGAATGAATGAATGATTGTAAAAATCTACTAAGGATTGATGATAAGTGTGGCCAGGCTTCTCGGTTTCTTAAAATGTAGGGTCACGTACGTTGCTGGAGCCTTGTTAAATTAGAGATGCCAGGGTCATATGTATTTGGAGATGCAGGTGCATTGCCCGGGCACGGGAGTGAGACTGAAGTATGGTCGGTATTATCTTCAACGTTATTGAGGGGAGGCGCGTGCAAGTCAGACAGTGAGCGTGTATGAACGCCATTGCCTCCACTGGATGAGGTACGCGTGAATTCGTTGACGTGTGTCCGATCACCACAAAGAGCGAGATGGTGGACGGATACAATGCCTTTTTTTCTGCCCGGAAAACGAACATGGGCGTAATGTGGATTGCAATTTATAAGTTCGACTTTCTCAACGACTGGTTGATGCTTTGAGGCACGGTCAAAGCTTTTCAGTAAAACAGGTCCTGGTATAGTTAGCCAAGTTGGTATAGACACCACAGGATGACCGACGTTCAAACCGCAACATTCGTTCATGTGGAGTGGCATTCGTGGAGACGCAGAGAAGGAACCGTATAGAGTGGAGGGCATCTGATAGAGCCGACTCCCAGTGACAGATTTGAAGGCATTTCGTCTTGAATCTGAGCTGGATTGCGTTCCAGAGTGTCCCGTTGAGGCGTTCGACTTGCCCGTTCCCGTTGTTCCCCGTTCCTCAGTTCGGCTGGTGCAAAACTCCTCTGTCGTGTAGGAATGTGAACAGTTCGTCAGATATGAATGAGGAACCACGATCCGAATGTACGTATGCAGGCATACCAAAGAGAACAATTCACATAAACACTTAATACTGGTGGATGCACATGTATCTGCGCAGGGGAAGGCAAATGGAAAACGAGATAACTCGTCAACAATAGTAAGGAGATATCGGTTTCGAGTAACAGAAGGCAGAGATCCCTTAAAGTCGACGCTAATTCGTTCGAATGGTTGAGTCGCTTCGGTAAGCGTAGCGGCGGGTGGCTTGTAAAATTGCGGTTTGATGGCGGCACAAACCGTACATTTCGTGGTGAATTATTTGATATCTTGGAGGGAAAACGGCAAGTTTTTGGAACGAACAAAGTGACACTTGCAAGTAATACCGGGATGGCACAAGGAATCATGAATTTCTTTTATCATTGCCGATCACACTGGCGCATTGGTTATGCGATAAGATTTCAGCCACCAGATTGTCTTTTCCAGGTCTCCAGCTGACATCGTAGCTAAAAGCGGAGAGTTCCATTTTCCATAGTCGGATTTTATCGTTTTTTATCTTACTTTTCTGCGACACACCGTACATAAGGGAAACCGACCGCTGGTCAATGATAAGCTTGAAGTGCTTCCCGAAGAGATAATGTTTCCATTTACGGATAGCTTCAACGATGGCGTATGTCTCTTTCTAAATAGCAGAGTGATTCTTTTCGCTCGGTGTCAGTGTTCTAGAAAAGAGGGCCACCGGTCGGCCGTTGTGAGTCAGAGATGCAGCAATGGCTATGTCTGAGGCGGCCGTCTCGACAACCAAGGGTGCGTTGTAGTCGACTCTTACAACCATAGCGTTCTCTAACTCCTTTAAATTTTCGAAGGACTGTTGTACACGTTCCGGTAAGGGGAAAGTCTTATTTCTGACAAGCACACTGATTTTGTCAGAGAAGTATGGTGTCCATTGCGAATAATAAGCAGACATGCCAACAACTCGTTGTTGGGATTTAGCGTCATGTGGATGAGGGAGTTGACGAATAGAACTCATTCGTTCAGGATCTGGTTTGATAATTCCTTCAGAGACTTCATAGCCGAGGCGTATTTGTTTGGCTGCTATGTTGCTTTTCTTGCAGTTAAGGGTAATTTCATATTTTTTTATTACTTCATAGAAAGATTTGAGGTTCTGGTCATGCTCACTTTGGGTAGTCCCACTAATAGTGACGTTGTCGGTGTAAGCGTAGGTGCCACTTAAGTTCTCAGACTTGATTATATGGTCAATAGTACGTTGGAAGCATGCCACTCCGTTGGTAACACCGAAAGGAATACGACGGAAGTGAAACAGTTCTCCGCATGCTTCAAAAGCCGTATACGGTTTGTCTTTCTCACTGATTGGAACTTGGTGGTAAGCACTTAATAGGTCTAAGGTGCTAAAGATAGCATGGCGGGAAATTTCTTCGATCATTTTATCCAATCCCGGTAACGGATAAGCGTCTAGGTATGTGAACCGACTAATGGTTTGACTGTAGTCCACTACCATGCGTCTTTTGTGGTTTGAGTTTCTCGTGAGCAGTACTTGAGCCCTCCAGGGAGAATTCGAAGGTTCAATTATACATTCATCCAATAGTCGGTTAACTTCAGAGCGGATGAGCTGTTCATCGCCAGGGTTATAACGCCGTGATTTCGTGGCGATAGGCTTGCAATCGGGTGAAAGGTTGGCAAAAAGAGGAGGTGATTCAACCGTAGCAGCAGCTAGACCGCAGAGGGTGAATGGACCTCGGTTCCCACCGAATGTGATTTCAACTTTGTTATGTAGACCAAGGAAGTCGTGGCCTAGCAGCACGTCAGCACATAGTTTGGGTAACATGAATAGTTTGATTCTTTGTAAACAGTACCCCTGTAATCGATGGATGCGTAGCAGTAGCCGCTAGTTGAACACGTCAGAGAGGTAGATGCCATGGTAATCACTGAATCGTTAGCATATATCTTCCAGCCATGTGTACGAACTACCAATGGAGATATATAACTGCCCGAACTTCCTGTGTCTATGAGGGCCTGAAGCGATATTCCGTTTACCTTTATGCTGGTCACCGTGCAGGACAAGCATTTCGGGGCTGCAGCAGTCAACAGGGAAGATAAAGCAGAATCTGTCGTGCCATTTGAGTGATTTTTGACAGTTTTGGATCGATAAACACGCTGAAAATGGCCACATGATTTACAAACGGCTTCTCTTGCGGAGCATTTGGATTGTGGATGCCTGGAAGGACCCCAAAAATAACATATCTGAGAATTGATTGACGAGAGATATGGTATGGAATCAGGGGAGATTGAGTGTGAAGGGGTAACCGTAGATGTCTGTAAAGGTGCTGCAGCCGCAGAAAATGATATCGGCTGATTATGCGAGTGTGACTGAGCTTGTTTGTGGGCCAATTCTAATGACCTAGCCAATTCGTGTGCTTCATCGAGAGTGAGTTCATTTTGAGCCAGAAGTCTTTCTCTGATGGTAGCAGACTGAAATCCGTTGATCAGAGCATCGCGTGCACTTGATGGTCAATGGCGGAAACCGCCTTGAAATCACAATTTTTGGCCAAGTATTTAAGCCTCTGGACAAACTGCTCAACATCTTGACTGGTGTCTTATTTGCAAGTTTTTGTAGATGACGAGCATAAATTATATTCTTAGGATGAACGTACAACCTTTCAAGTGTACTGATTGCGGATTCGTAATCGGGACAGTCAGCGATGTAAACGTATACAGGTGCATCCACAAAATGAATCAAGGTTTCGAGTTTTTTTTGTAGATTAGGTGATTCGACGGTGCCCAAAAACGTTTGGAAGGTTCGAAACTAATGATTCCAACGCGTTGTGGTGTCTGGAGAATTTGGATCTGTGTGGAAACACTTGGGTCGCAGCAACGGTTCCATTGTATTCTTAGACAGGTAAATCGTTATGGATGGAATATCGATCTTGATTGAGCACGAGAACAAGACTGTATAGCGTAGAATGAACAGCGCTTTACCTGTCTATGAATAGACGCACATAAGCTGGAAGTGAAGGCGGAAGCATGGTTAATACGAAACGACAATGTGAACACAAAGGATAGCCATGACATCGTGGTTGACGCTTATAGCAGGTGACCGGGAACTCTTCCAGTGAACAGCCCCTCAACTGCCACTACAGTTCTGGAACTCCGGCGATTATTCAGTCGTTTTGGAACTCCAGAGACAACCGCAGTCAGTTCACGTTATCGGTGTTCGCAGTTTTGTCGGGGGGTACGGCATAACTCATGTCCGCTCGCCGCCGTTTCATCCACCGTCGAACGGACTGGTGGAACGCTTCTTTGACACTCTGAAGCGTGCACTTTAGAAGTCCAAAGGGGAGGGATCGATGGAAGAGATTTTGTAAAGGTTCGTGCTGGCATATTGAGCGACGCCAAACCCCAACGCGCCTGATAGTGTCACCATCGGAAGGAAGCTTCGAACACCACATGACACTCCGGCCACGGAAAAGGCGATTGAGTCACCGCAACAGGAGAATGGAGAACCAGTTCAACCGGCATCATGGCGCGACCGCGCGCTCCTTCAGCGAAGGCCAGACATTGTTGGTCTCCGACGACAGCGGCAGACACCCTAAATGGATTCCAGGACACGTCCTTCGCTGGCCCGGCAAAGTGCTCTACGAGATTCGAGTTGACCCAGCCAGCTGGATCCAGCACACAAACAAATCCGGCCGACAGATGTGGAGATCCCACAGGACCGGGTGAGTTGGGTTTAGAGATGCCTCTGGACACTTTTGACTTCGGCACCATTGCGAAAAATCAATCAGCTGCTCCGTCGGAGGACCAGCCCGAGCACGCATTGCGACCGCGACGCTGGACAGCCGGTGAGGCAGTTGCAAGTAAATCCACGACTTCGAAGCTACGTCAACAGACTTCAAGAGGGTGTTAGGCGGAATTCAGCACCGATACCGCTTTACCCCTCGCAGTTAGGCGCTGCCACACGCGATTGGCCAAAAGTTCGGGTCGCTTGCCATTCCATCGTTAAGGCGAGCTCTGATTGGTCAAAGGTCTGGATCCAACAGTCAATCATGCCGGTTGCCAATGGCGCATCTAGAAGGCGTCAGAATTTTCAGCATGTTGCCTGCATACACTTTATAAACGACGCGCTATACATGTGTTTTTGACCTGGTTTTAGGCGTTGATGCACGTTGTGCACCTTTGGTGGTTATTTTGACGGCAACGCCAGCTTCGTTCCGCTTTAGCACTCTTTCGGTGCTCAGCTTCCATGCCAACGGAAGAAGACATGAGGGCTGGGATACTGCTTGTCGACTTCCCCCCTCTGCCTCGACTTCCTCTGTCTGGGCTTGGGCAACCTGGTAGTATCCCAGCCCTCGTGCTTCCTTCGGGTGGAATGGCAGCTAGGCACCAAAAGGATGTTACAGCTGAACGAAAAAAGCTTGACAGGTTGCCCAAGCCTAAATATGAGCAGTCGAGATGCTGAGGTCGGCTTCGAACCACGGACCTTCCGGTCCGTAAGCTGACGCCTTAACCGATGAGCTGTCTCGAGCTAGCTTGGAAGGCTCAGACCGAGAAGTAAGCTGAGGAAATACCGTTATTACACACTTCTTGCCATAAGTTACAAGCAGAGTCATTTATCGTCGATGCACTGATAGGGCCATCGCCTCAAACAGGTGGCGCTCATCCCCTTGTTCTCCTTATCGTTGGTGAGCGAACCTGGAACCACTACACGTAGGTGCACGTTTTGTGAGCTTGGGAAAACTGAACTGAAATTCAATTACTGAAATTGTGCGTACTGTTGGTGCGACTCACCTTCCAGGTTTGGGTTCGCGTAATTTCCCTGCGCGTGGCTGGAGACATTGTAGGATATGACTGCTAATCGATGTCAGTGGTGTTGTCAGTTTCTCTCCAGATTGCCTGAACAAGTGTATGGGGGTGTAGGAACGTTGGAATGGTTGTGCTAGGGTACCACTAAGGTCCTTTCTCATCCACTTTTACCCTTTTCTTCATAATGTGGCTTTCAACTCAATAATGAATGCATAGCAGCGAAGTATCAGCGTTGAGCACTGATGTCCTCTTGATGATGGTGATGTTTTTTCATTCCAGAGTGCCCTTATGTTTTGCTTAGAATCCTAATGGTTCGAATAGTTCATATACGTGTGTGTACTCCGATAGTTTGGAACAGGAAAAGGGAGAACAAAAGGGTTCACTGTTGCTTTCTAGGAATTTCTTTTTAAGTGATTGAGTATTGTCGGATAGTAGACCACGCGCCGACGATTTTTTAAAAACAGGTTTATCCATTTCGTGATTTCAAGGACTGCGATGGTTAGATCAGGTAATGTGCGAAATTCTCATTATGTTCTTTGGAAATTGCATAGTTTTCGAAACCTAAACGCCACAAGCCTGAGGGTCATGCCATCAGTCTTCTCTATTGATTTTCCCGTAATTCATGATGTTTCCGTTTCGACTCGCTACATGAAGAAGGTTTGCGTCATTGAATACTGGGATAGAAAGACCTACCTTGAATGTGATTGCCGTTTATCACCGTCGTGAGTATCTGAAATTCCCAGTTTACGAACAATAACCTGAATTTCGTCCCGTTGTATTATGGTTAATTGAACCACCTAACACTGGTATATCTAATTTTCACAGATTAAATCGAAAATCGGTGGTGTATTTTTCCTGTACAAAAGGTAGGCTTCCTCGGTGCACCAAACAACAAACTATCTTCACCTTCAGATCTAAAGTCCCATTTTACTCCTTCATGATTCTGAACCGAAAGAGCCCAAATATGAACCAAATTGAATTTGTTACATCCTCCTTGCAAGTACAGTTGCACGCCCCATTTTTATTGTACAAAACTGCCAAAGGTAGGTTTCCTATTTGGTACCAAGTTTGTGTTTTCAGGCGGTATCTACTCCATTTGGTTCTTCTCCCGTGATGACTGCGTGCGCATAGCTGAGCGTATCGGAAAGTAAGTTTTCTGACTCCTGTGTACACTGTTATCTAGCTGGTCTGTCAATGCAGCGGTGTTTTTCCCGGTAGTAATAATAACCGTTCAGTTGTAGCACACTTTCGGTGCCTAGCTGCCGTGCCACCCGAAGGAAGCACGAAGGCTGAGATCTGTCTGGTTGCCCAAGCCTAGAGCGAAGGGTCAAGTAAATGAAAGCTGGGACCACTTCGCCCAAGCACGGATCGTTCTCTAGTATCTAACGTCCGGCCGCTGGCTTAGGTGACCGAGTTTGTCTGTTTCCGTTTTAAGCAGGCGGTCTTGCAATGAAAAGCCCAAATACACCCAGTCTAAACAGACAGGCGTCCTTCTGGTTGGTGGTAATTCTGGTTTGCTACTCCAGCTTAGCCCATGTATACCTATCCGCATCGTTGCTCCCGTCCAGAGATCCATCGTACTATATGCCAGTTTCGTATTTTCGCTTTGCACCTTTTGGATAACGAAGCGCCTTCCGGCTGCTCGGAAACGGTAAACTATAGCCAAACTTGTTATTGAATCTAAGTTGATCTTACGACAATTGCCCTATTCATTTGCTTACTTCGCCCATGTACTTTTGACCTTTACTTGTTTTGCTCATCCGTACCCTCCACTCACCTTGCCGCAAAGGCCGTCTTGTCTGACACTTGTGTATTAGCATGTGTCTGTGTGAATGTGCGAAGCTGACCTACTTACCCATGCGCGTTCGTGTCCCGTTTGCTGAGCCTGCCCTGACTTGTTTATTCATGAGTTCCGTGTGGTCGCACCGCCAATCAGAATCACGAGACTCGTCGGAAGGGGTGACCGCAACCCACACTACTGAACGAACATTCCGCCAACGTTGCTTGGTTTGCGGGCTTTGACACTGCACTGTGCCGGTCACTGACACTTGTCTACTTGTTGACGTTACGAACATGGATAATTGAGGTTCGTTGAATAAATATGCTTACCCTTGTGTAAATAGTACCGTAGAATTTCGAGCCCAGTTCCTCCTTGTGATATTCGGGATTGTCGAATCTACGCGTCACTCAAAGTTCCGTATCGGGAACCTCAACACTTGTTTTAAAAAGTGCCTTGCAACGGTATTGTGGTACAATTAACTTGCTGAGAGATTCAGCTGGGTTCCAGTTGAGTCTCCCGTCAAAACCAAGTTGGTGTGCATATGAGTGTATTTTGCTGACAGGTCCTTTTTCCAACCTACCAAAGGACATTTATCTTATGAAACGCGCGACTTTTAAAGACCTGACAAAGTGATGTCTCCGATAATAGCGAATACAAATTTGGACTTCTGGAAAATAAATCTTTTGACTGGCAAAACTCACTTGGAAACCAACTGGATAGAGGTGAATACTTGTGAACTTCCCAACTTTTTCACTCCTAAGAATCAGACTCAGTTAGACGGTAAAGTGGTAGTTGATGTTTCAGGTGTTCACTGAAGCACTCATGGCTTGCCCATCTAGTCCCCACCTGCATTCATGCCAGTCTCATTAACCCACATCGTTCTGTTTTGATCGCCGCTGTCGAAGCGTTTTCAGCAACCTTGTGAGTAGTTTCCTTTATGAAAATATACTGCGATATCTCGAATGTCGTACCAACTGAAACATGAGGCGGTCTTTGTGCAGCACATTCAGCTGAAGAATACCATAAACGAGAGGTTCAGTTGAGTCTCCAGTGTAAACCAAACTGATTTGCAAATGATTGTATTTGTCGAAATCAGTCCAATTTGGGTTCAAGTAGAACACAAGGTTGACGGAAACTCGGGGACTGTGCCTACCTGATGAGCCCCAAGAAGGGCGAAACCGGTCACGGGCTGTCAAAGAGTTTTCGGCAACCTTATGAATAGTTTCCTTTAAGAGAATTTCATGTGCTGTTTGATCGGAATTTCCAGTTTAGTGGTGAGACCGATCTGCAGGACGTATTTTGGTGCAGTTTGTAGCGTCAGAACGTACCAACTGATCCAGACATGTGTCGCCACCGGTTGATGTTTACCAGATAATATCGCGCAATTTTACGGAATCGGACTTGATCTTTAAGGTTTGATTATGCAAGTAATAAAGGCCGAGTGGCTTATGGAGAAATGGCCTTCTGTAAAAGCATTTCAGAAGTTGATATCAGACTGATCCGAACGAACCCATGATGGGCTTTGAGACTTTAGCGTAGATTTCGACGCTGGCGAGAAAATTGCACTGCAAGCCTATCCTGCGAAGTCTGCAAATGATGAAAAGTGGTAAGGTACTGATAATGAATACCAGTATAAAGAGATCAGGCGGTATACGTATCGGGATTTTTTGTTGCATGTAGGTGGTCGCCCCGTTTGGACCCAGTGGCATGGTATCAGTCGAGATAACTAGCGGAAAACGTGAATCTGAGCACTGCATTAACAGAGCAATTATTTTCAAGTGCTCCGGAATGTTTGTCAACCATTCATCAGTTTGTACTTTTCACTCCCGCTGCAAATGAAAGTAGATTCTAGATTGCAAAGTACTGAAGTCGGTCCGCTTTACCGGCTGGTATAACAGCGGGCGAAAAGTAAGTAGTCTTGACCTCTGTTTCAATAAGGGATATCCATCGGTTTTGCTGCCTTCACCCACCGGAACCATGTTGGCCGGTCGGCGTATTTTTAAGTAACAAAACATGCGACGGATCACTTTCGTGGTGCACTGTCGGTTGGACAATTACGGAAACACATGGCAGTATATACAATGACTGGATGGATAAACATGGCTGATGGGTGGGTGGGGCGTGCGCTGTTGAATCAACTTGTGCTATCCATCGTTCATTCGCTGCCGTGCCATTGGTTTATGTGACCGTTTGTGACCATCTACACCAGAACCTCTGGTCACTGTGATCTCTACGTTTGCATATGGCCCTCGGGGCACAGCTGCTACTGGGTGGACGTCTCATGGTCCCGACTATTCCGCGCACTAGCAAACACCCTTTGAAGTTGAGTCGGTTGTCTTGCGGTGGACAAGAAAACAACCTTTCGTTATACGGTGATACCTATCTATACGGAATTTCTCCGGGACGGACCAAAAGAGTTAACTCATGTGGGGAAATGATCCCCCTCTAAATGATCTCTAAAAACCGAGAGCTCCGACGAACACTAGTGTTGGTTTGCACCTGCAATGATAACTACAGTGCTCGTCTCCTATTCTTCCCGCAGGCTGGCTTTTGATCTCGGTGGTGCAGGTTTGCGCGTGCCTCCTAACACTGACAAAGCTCATGAATCTAACGTTTCAAAAACCTCTCCACCGGACACGTATCACGGTGGCGCACTTACTAGTCATGGATTGACTGAGTTGCTAAATATGATTCGCCGTTCTGGGGACACTGCCGGTGATCGGGATTCGCAGACTCCTACGGCTCCATCCAATCGAACATCAGGTACGACAAACAGAAGGTCACATGACGGCCATTCACCAGGACTGGGGCTCTCTCATACATCAGAACACAACCAGGTACCAAATCTGTTTGACATGCTGCATAAAGCTGAGATGGACTTCAATTCTGAGGTAGGTTGGAATTGGGTTGATTATGCCGAAAAGCTCATTTGTACGGGGAACGTTATTCTTTTAGATCGAAAGTGCTTTGGAGACATGAGCTTATTATCTACCTTTTCACAGCCGCTCTTTGTGTATTACGTTATATGTATGTATCGGTTTGTGCACCACTCAGCTAGCAGATTTCGATGTCAACTATTATGCTTGTTTATTTCGTAGAAGGCGAGTCCACGACCATTTCATGTTAGAACTTCGCGGTACTCTTCAGATGTGTAGATTTCCGACGGAAACCCGTGAACCACCGGATCGGAATCTGAAGACAAGTTGGTGTTGAGTGATGACCTCTTGGAGGAGGGTATCTATTATCCCCCCTGGTTGGAGACCAAACATTGCACATACCTTTCAGAAGCCCAAACCCAGCCACCCATAGACCTCCATCGCGACACAGTCTGCAGCTGATTCATTTCATTGGACTTTTCGGGACACCTCAGGAAAATACTTGGGTGTTCTAGCATGAAAAACACTATGAACACAGTAGAAGGGTCAAGAATTGGTGGACCCTTGAAGATAAACTCTGTAGCGGCTTTTGAGGGAGTCACATTAGCCGAAACCAAGCGTACAAGACAAATTGATTGTCATTTGTCAGTCTGGATAATCGGTCTTTATGGCTGCCCAGTTCAGCATTTGCACCTGTCGATTTTTTTCCACAAGCTCCAAGCAGCTATTATAAACCGGAGAGAATGTTATCTTCAAACCATTGCTTTTGTTCGTTTCATTATTTCGCTTCTTATATGAATCCGCTATATCTTCAGAATTCACTCAAGAACAAACGTTACCATATTTTTCCCACATTCTCTCTACTCAGTGCTGAACACTTGAATCACCTGGGCCCACATAAGCGCTTGTCTTTATCAATATTTACCGTTTGTTTGGTTGTCACCAGCCGTTCTTGTTTGCAACCACTGGATCTGAGCCAGCATTCTAATCAACGGCACAATACCATTGGCTGTTCCTTACTTTTCACCACCAGTTTGTCGGTTACCATAATCTCATACTCTCGTTATCTTTGACATAAGTAACGGGTGTTTCCTTCTAGAGAAGCCTCCTATAAATTCATAATACTGTGCACTATTTTCCAATATGATCTAATGTTCCCTTAAGCCAATATCAGAACAGGTTTCTTCATTCTCTCTGGTCACTGTTTCACGCCAAGCCAGCTGTTACGTATTTACACAGGTTAGTCATTTTACGACAAAAATGTTCGACAGGTTGTTTACTGCCAACCGCTCATATCGGCTATGTGTTGCCTTTGTGTTTTTCTTTCAGAGTTTGCAAAAAACGGACAACAAAACTGGTGAGTCTGCTGCGGTTGGCAATTCGTTCAGTTCACGTCTTTATGTGAACAGTCCAATGAGAACAACATGGTTGTAGTATGAGTTGATTTCGTACGCTCTCCCACCGCAAAACGGAAAAAAGCATAACATACATAGTACAGTGCAGCTTACAGCATTCATGTGGGTCTAAAACAAAGTGACCAACCAAGGCACTCTCAGAGTGGCCTTTGGGTCTTTGAGCACAGGGAATTGGCCTAATACGACTGATCAACATGGCTTCAAGGAACTCCCTTCTATATGGCCGCCTGCTTCGTGCTGAAACTAGGAGCGATGAGTTAAACTCATCTCTGTGTCCTGTGCCGACCAGACGCCTTGCGATTGACGAGTTGACTCTGGATTCGATCAGCTTTCAGTTAGGGTCAGCTGACGTACGGATTGTTTGGCGCGTTTTTCCTTTGTCCGCCTTTCAAGCCTCCTGTCAGTTCTACCGATATGCTTGTAATCGAAACTGCAGGTGAATTAATGAATGCAATCTTTGGTTGTCCAAAATTGTTGCTACTCACAGGAGCAGGTTTCAACTTTTCAATACTGCGCTTCATTCCTCCGGAAGCCGTTTCCACCACAAAGTCTAGATGAGCTTATTTTCTGATTAGATTCCTTCTCCATGTGTAAGATTTATAGGCCTTTGTGAGTATAGAGGTGACTGAAATTTTAGTGGGTATTTCATTACGCAAATGAAGTCAACGTATGATGAAAAACAAGCGAGAAGCACTGTACAGCTCTTATTTTTGTTGGGGATCGCCTGCAATACGCACCGCATGAACTTCCAGGGAGATTCGTATCAGCTAATCTAATTAGTTGGATCATACCATTCGAAAAAAGCATGAAATAGCCGCGCAATGTTTTATAGTTTTTCAGCATAGCATAAATTGATTTCACTTGCAGAATAAAATCTTAATAAATAGACTTGTTCACTGTTAACATCGTTGACGTACTTTCTACGCACAACGCTACGCCACTGAACAGTCCCTTTGTAGCCTGTTTTGTTTTTTGTTTTGTCCAACAGAAAATGATATAAACAAAGAACTTCAACGGTTACGCACAGCATGCAACATCATCTCTCCTCATTCGAAATCCACTACCGTAACCCAAAAGACGAAGACGCCTGTCCCGTTAGTGCTTTTCATACATTGCTTTTTATTTATTTTCACCTTCTTTACTTCTGTTTGCTGTCCGTTTCACTCGGAGATTGTCACATAGTGTGATCATGGTTTACTCATCTGGAGCGATGTGGCGAGTAGAGTACGTTTAACTCTTACAGCGGACCCCACAGTATGGGGATAAATTGTACCTTTGTCTCGCAGAGGACGCTTGGAGATGAGATGGCTCAGTGGTTAGAGCACGAATTTACTGACTGGAAGGTCCGTGGTACGAACCTGACCTCTGCATCTCGAATTCCCCTGTCCAGGCTTGAAAAACCTGGCAGTATCCCAGCCCTCGTGCTTCATTCGGGTGGCATGGCAGCTAGGCACCGAAAGGGTGCTACAGCTGAACGATAGAGGACACTTGCAAACTGCTCAGCTAATCCAGAGAGGCCTTCTGTGGCACATTGCTCCAAAGGTTTAGCCAAATATTCATATAATATCATCGAGGATATCGGTTTCTGGCTGTTGACCTTATGCCTATCTGACAATTGGATATGGGATGCATCTTTTAAGATCAGTATGTGTATTAAAGCAAGTTGGTGAAGACCTCTGTTCCTCTAAGGGAAACGTTAAACACGAACGGAAGGAGTTCTTTTCACGCAACCTCTCTCCAGGTTATGAACTAAAGCTGGAGGGCTTTGGAAGCTCGGAAATTGATATCTCTGTTAGAAACAAAACAGAATAGCTTGAGGACGGACGACCCTATATAGTTCGAACCGTAGAGACCGGCCTGTTTCTTTAGCACCCACTGTTTTGCTTGAGTATCAACAGTGGCGTGTTATGGTAGGTAATCTAGACGATGATTTCAGCTGTCTACTTTATTCGATACTTGTTATTTACCCAATACTTTGTTCTCTGCTGCCCTAGTGTACTACCAAAACTGGTCTCCTCTGATGATTCTTTCTTCCAATCTGGAAACCACATTTCGGTGGCTGAATTAGAACAACAGCTCCTCCGAGATCATTCCTGTGTGAGTGCAATTTGTAAAACGTAATCTAGCTTCGTTATCGTGTTGCCCCGAGGACAAACTGTTGTTCATTCCCCGTATTTACAACTTGAGTATTCGTTCAGTTTTTGACTGCTATTGCAGCTCTGGGATTAGGAACAACTTAATTTGTGTCCATCTCGGTTCGAAGATCGGTGAGCCAATAAAAGCGTATAGTTTCCGTTCTTGGGAAAAACTCACAACACGTTCTGTCTTGATTAGGATGCATGAGATGGGCATCGCATCTTTCGATCGTCTGATATCCAAGCTCGGCACCTCGGCCTTCATCGATCTTATCTGTGCATGTGGTATATATGATTCAGTAGCAAACCTCTTGGTTTAGTCCGTGCATTGTCATCATCATCATCATCATCGACATCATGACGTCAGTGTTCAACACCGATGCTTCACTGCCATACAACCATGATTTATTAGAAAGCCTTATTGTGAAGGAAAGAATAAAGGTGGACGGGGAAGGGACTTAGTGCTAGCTTACTACAATCATTCCGAGGTGCCTACGCCTCCAGACACTCATTCAGGCAATCTGGATAGAAACTGACAACAAG
>SJOL01007074.1:35501-63996 GCA_004794785.1 Opisthorchis felineus
CCATTGACCAACCTGGTATGAGAGACTCTGTGAGTGTCGCGGGGACACCCCCCAGTATAGCTCAATGGGTCGCTGAGGTGCGCAAACCGTCACACCACGGTAAGGTCCAGTCTCCGTGCATTGTACTCGTTAGCAATCTGACCGGCCGCCCGTACACGGTAACTACCATTTGTAGATCTCACAACTTTTTGCTTATCAGGTCATTCTTGAGGATTTTGAAAGGTTAGGATCCATACGACCTTATATTCCGGTCGAGAGTAAGTGTACTTTAATGTGCAGTGCGATCTACTAGGCTGGCCGGATTTGTCAGAAGGGGTTAGATGCTGTTCAGAAAAATAGGTCTGTACGACCTTGGAAGTTGGACAAAGCCAGATTGATGAGCAGTCGGTTCAAACGGCAATTCGGTATAAAAATGAACTGCACGTTTTGCTGCTCAGTCTACGAGAGATATTCGCCAGCTGTTTCCTTCTGAGAAATTAGACCTGATCAAATACATGTGACACACTTGACAGATTTTTAGAGGTTATTGGTAGCATAAAAACATTTTGGAATTTTCAATCGAAATTTCGCCGCTTGTGGCATAGCGGCATAGACCTCAACCAATAGGCGGGAGTCGCAGGTTCGAATCCTCTGGAGATTCACGAGATGTACGCCGTCCGTGATTCCCAATAAGGATGAAGCAGTTATACAGCGTTTCTCGACTTTGCAGCATAGACCCACCTCACTTGCTAAACGAAATCTCGATTGAAAGATTTTGAGAGTCAGACGGACTGTATGTAGTCCGAGCACAAAAATTACTGACTCAAAGCCGACTACCTCTGCGGGTGCACCCTATCGTTTGTAAAATAGCATCTTATTTTGTCTCTGTAAGATTCCACTGTGTGAATTCTTAAAGTCACTCTTTAGGTCGAAATGAGAAAAACTGATTGCGATGTAAACATTTCGCATACATTTTGCGCGCGTATTTTGATTTATCGAGGCTTGACTCAATAAAAGGGAAACAAACGATAAACCTACTGGCTTTTCGGGTTTATGTTTTCTCATAAGTCCAAAAGTCGACAACGAGCTCAGACTTAGCCACGCCAGCTGAAGGGAGGTGTCTAAACATACAATGGACTCTGGGAATGGTTCATTTAACTGATGTAAACCTCATCTATCAGTGATTGGACGTAGCAAAATCACGAAATCACCGTTAGTAAAATAGTTGTTGCGAAATGATTGTGAAATTTCAGAACATGACATGTGGGTATCCGTTTCTGGATTTACGTGTGGCATCACGTGGACCCCACGCACAATAGTTAGTGCCGAGTGGTTTGCATTGAGCCGCGCGTGTGACCAGGTGGACGTCCTATACGGGACTAAACTCCGAGGAAATGCGACCCGAGGGTGAACAGGAGGGCTGGTTCAGCACGCCTAACCGTGACTCATGATTATCAAATAATGTAAGGACAAATAAAGTTGAAAACCACAGTGTATATGTTGGGTAGCCCGATGGCCCGCATTATTCACAAGACATTTCCGTAGCGCACACAGCTAGCCATTGATAGTCAGTGTTGGTCACAGGTCACTTCCAGCAACTATGTAGATCTAAATCTTCGTAATGCCCAAATGATAATGCGGGTTGTTTGCAGACAAATAGCAATTAAGTGACAGTTAAGCCAAATGATGATGATCCGGATCACATCCATGTGTTGGTCTGCAGTTAGCCAAAGTTTCACCCGGCTTAGTCTATGGAATGATGGTGATCGAAATTCACTCGTAACCCCATCGTAGACTTAGCACATTGAAGTGCTGAATAAGGTGATTCATTCACAGACATGGGGATATCTGGAAACTGAACTCAACGATGTCTGCCTCTGACAGACCGATGATCTAAGGTGCTGAGACGTTGAGCCCAGCTCACTCCTGCATGATACACTAGGGCCACCAATGATTTGGTCTGTTTTCGTCCATACTACGATGGTCGACAAAAGTGGCTTCTAATACCGACGCGGCTTTATCAATCTAATGGTTTCAGGAAGCTAGGTCAGGTCCTGTAAACTCACCTCATTCGCCGGCGTTTAACCAATGGTTCGTTGATGGCCAAGCACTGTGGCGCAACTCCGACCGCGATCGTTAAAATCCAGCTTTTTCTGTCTTCCGGTCCAACACCGAGGATGCCCATGAGTATTGCATACGTCACCTCTCCGGGTCACAGCCGTTAATCGTTGAATGAATGAACGCGTGCTTCGATTTCCCATTTCACGATACCCATACTAATATTACCATTATTCTTGTTATCATTATTATTATTTTGCAGACTTTCGACCAAGATGTGCAAACCTTGATGTCAGGGTTCCTTTCTTTTGTATTCACTTGACCATGTAGAACGAAATCGTCCTTCGCACCCCAATGAAATGCCCCTAAACGATTTGTTCTCACGTAGCCTTTGCTGTAGAAGTCTTGTTCGCTGTATTCTCGTGACGGAGATGTCTTCACCAAAGCGAAAGCGATTACCATTTGTTGGACATGTAGGGAACTCGGCTGAACCATTAGGACGAAACTGACGCCGATAACCATGTGGAAACAGCTTACGCGGATTGGGCGGTTTAGGTCATTTCTGGCCCAACCACCAAAACAACGGTCCTATTCGATGTCTGCCCGAACACTGCTGCCTTGCAGGTCGCCCTCCGTTGTGCAAGGACTAGAAGTTCATTCTTAAACAAAGGCTAGGGACGTGACCAGTAATAAATAGTCGGTACAATTCATGGATTGTCTCTTATCGGCCGGTCTCAGGTCTCAGGTCCCGTCAAATGAAGCAACTTCGGCTGTCACAGTGGCTGGGGGGACCGCAACTCAAGCTACAAAACTCAATCTTGTTTACATTAGACTTTGGGCTTGGTACTCAAACGATGATCCAACAGTTCGTTGGGTGACTGCATCTCGTGCATAGAGTATCCAGGGGAGCAAAAATGGAACATGGGAGTATCCTATCACACACACATACAAACTCAGGCTCCGCCTGGTAACTGCTGTGGAAACTCGTCTTTTAGCGAAATAGGATCCCACCCGTCTCGATTGTCCGGATAAGCACCAAATCTGACGCCTCCACAAAAGGTTTGAAGAATGCCCTGTGATGTTTGCTGGTAAATAAAGGGCGTATATAGTTGATGCGATTCATGGTTCTGCCAGCAGCTTAGCCTATAGAAAAACTGGATCCCATATTGCACCATTTTTTTATCGAGCTAGGCTAAGGAGGCAAGATTGCCAAGCATGCCGAGCTACTAGGCATTCTGCAGGTAAGCAAACTAGTCTGCCAGGAACTATCGGAATAGCCTCTGGACAGACACGGTGACCAGTAAAGAAGCTGCATCAAGTGTTGGTAACCACGCGGAGCTACTTGTACCTTCTGCAGTAGCCTCTGGAAGACAACTGCCTGCTCGGCCCTCCGCAAAGAGCCTGGACCGTGTCATCTTACAACCCGTGGCTTGACTGGAGACCTTGCAAAATGTAGAGACCAACCGATATCATGAGCGTTTGTGTTGTCAGTTTTTGTCCCGATTGGGTGAGCGGTTGGTGTAGGTACTTCAGGATAAACGTGACAGGCCAGCACCAGATCCCTACCCTGTCTCTTCTTTTATTTTTCCACATTGAGACTTTTAAGCGAATGAAGTATGGTTACACGGCTTTAAAGTAGCAGTGCCAACATGGACGTTATAATCTACAACAGCAATACAGCCTTGAGGTTGTCCATATAGCTGACTTCAATTCTATGCTTCCCCCACTGTTGTACATCAGTTGATGGTTCATTTAGCTGAGGTGTATTCGCGCGTCCAGCTAATTTAGGTGTGACACCGTTGGTTAAGGTGTACGCAATTCAAAATACTGTTGGAACTGCTTAATACTCATCATACCTGAATTCACGACCCTGCCTTCAGTAATTCACTATAACAGATAACGAGGACGTGAAATCAAAACACCGCATTGCTCGATCGGTACGTTCAGTTCCGGATCACATTAGATGGGGCCTACTGCACAAGGGCTGGTGTTTGGGCGGTAAACGAGTGTCGGTGAAATCCACTAGTGACCCTTACGCTGTTTTGGTGGTCTCAGTCCGTATCTCAGGGGCCGATTCGGAATTCCATAATATTAGTGATGAATCCACATTGTGCAGTGCACAAACCACAGCTAATTGAGCAGGGATCCGAAACGGGGGTTATTAGGGAGCCGTGAAAAATCAAATGGTCTGCTGTGGACAAAAAGCTGCACCATCTACACTTTAATATTTTGAGAGGCTCTGGGTGCAATTTCCCTTCGGTCAGCATTGTTTCTTTCATACCCGTTCTTCGCTATTTTTAAGTACCGCTCGCTCGAAGACTTTCACCCTCGTACGTTTGAATGTATCCACCTAAGTATCTGTATTTGAATGTGGCTTACTGCGATTCCTGTCATCTGGGCGTTTCATTTTTCCTCAGATCCCTGGATACTTTGCTAGGGATGATGCTACAGACGGAAGTTCGAACGATGACCAATGCACCCAGACGAAACCGGATGTATTTCCGACTTCCCAGACTTCAGTGACCGGTGTGCCAATTCGCTCCTCTGTCGGCAATACGATTAACCCTTCTCGGCTGTTGAGTGACCTGGATGCAGGATATGCAGATGATATTGACGAGACGTGCGAAGACGATTCACGTCGTGGACGCATAGGTATTCATCGCAAACAGCGTCGTCACACCCGTCAACGTGAATCTGTCCGAACATCAGACGATCGCATATCTCCTGAAGACTGGGGCCAAAATGCAGATCAAATTTGCACCTTGAATGCCTACAGTCGTGAAGAGGCTAAGGATGATGTGGTTCAAGAAGAAACCTTGGTTACCCCAGCAATGCTCTGCAGTCCTCCTTCGGCATTCGCAACCTACCAAAAAACACAAACTACCGCAACATTTACTTCCACGGGACTTTCTCATCCTACTGTGTTCTTGGACTCGAAGAATTCGCGTACCACAGGCAACGAGGGTTTAACCAAAGAACAATTACGGGAGGCGTTGATTTACATGCTCCAGGTTAGTAAACGTATACTTCATCCGTCACCTGATTTTACTTAGTCCCTCTTTTCCAGTTTAATGGGTCTGAAGTTGCTGAACGCCACATATCTGGTGAGCCAGGAGAGTATATATTATGGTGACTTCCGGCATATCTATGTGCCTTTCTTAACTGCATGACAGCACGAGGAAATGTAATTTTAAATGTTTTATGAGTTCACATATCGTTTCGAATTAGGTACCGTCGAACTAAAGTATCTCGGTCCCTCCTAGCAACTGTCGTCCGTTTTCATGCCACTCATTTCTGGTCCAGTGTATTTTCCATCATAGGATCTATCCATAAGAACGCTGAGGTAACACCTGAATTGGTTGTTGTGTTCATTAATGGTGCATTCCATTCGCCAGTCCCTTGAGTTAACGTTGTTTAATTTTGCACAAATTAAAAGTGCGAGAATGGTGAGTAGTTCTCATTCTCCTTGTCTCGACAACCGCGGGAGCCTTCAGCTAGCTCATCTTGATGGATCAGCGTCCACGTCTTGAAGTCATAGCATCATCATCAGTTCCACTGTCTATCGGTTAACCAGTTTCTCGCTCCGTTATCATACCAGCTTAGTGACAGATCGTTATGTTGGGTTACTGTTTATGCTTTAGTAGCCACATGATCATTTACCTCAAATTGGCCACTGTAGCTCTTATTGTGCTAATCCCGTAATAACTGATAAGCCATGTTATCTATAGCTTATTCTCTCTCGGAATCAACCTACTTCCCGACACAACTTGCGTTGATATCCCCCGACTGCTTACTCAGTTGTTCATCCTATCGGCATTTACACAACGGCCAGTCAACTCGCTTTCTTCGTGCACTACGCGTATAGTGGATGACACACTCGTTCGTTCAATTGCCAGTGTTTGCTCTTAATCCATTTACAGAGCTTTTCTGTGGAAAAATTTGTCTGCGGGTTCTATCTATAGATGGGGCGAGATGGCTCAGTGGTTGGAACTCGAATTTACTGATCGGAAGGTCCGTGGTTCGAACCCCACCTCTGCCTCTCCACTTCCCCTGTCTAGACTTGGGCAACCTGGCAGTATCCCAGCCCTCGTGCTTCCTTCTAGTGGCATAGCAGTTGGACACCGAAAGGGTGCTACAGCTGGACGATCTATATATCTCGGTATCCCCAAAGTTGACGGTCTCATAAAGAGTTGCCACTGAATGACGTGACCATGCCGAAGTCCCCTAGGTATTCGCTTTGATGAATTATTTTTCTTGTTGGTGGTTTTTAGTGGAAAAAAAGGAAACCAGAAGATTCAAGGGAGCAACCCGCTGCCAGGGAGTTTGTTACATACGGTTTATTTTCGAGAGATTGCGCAGAGATACGTTTGTTTTTAAGCGGGATAATTTATGGCTCGTTGTGTTATTTGAAATGGTAGCAGTCGACTTGGCTCGCCTTGTATGTCAAATCGTAGAACTTTTAACACCGTCGATGTGCGCTCATGACGAACATTAATAAGGGCAGCACCAAAATGATGGTTAGAATAGGGATAAAGGACGTGGGGTGGCCAGTTCGATAAACGGGTAACTGATTTTAACGTATTGAAAACGTGCGGTCTGTGTACCCGCTCCTGTTTATAATGTTTTCTTTGCGCGACGACTTCACTACAGTTGAGTACTATTGGCGTTCAGACACCATCCTACAGTTGAGTAGGATCGCCACTTATTCTCTATACTGGCTTTGGCCATACTGAAATTTGTCACTATCGCCTAACTGCGTGACAGCAAGCACCGGACTCGATGTTGCGCGTTTTTACTGGTACTTGACACTGTCCTCTTGTTATTGACCGTCCATATCCGCGTGATGATATTTCGCAGTTGAATTTATCGTATCGTTATTTATGTTAAGGGCGTGCTCATACTGCCACCCCATGCTGATTGAATATTGCAATCTAGGTTCTCTCTACTTATTTCTGTTCAGAATGACGACAGCTTTCTACATCAACTGCATTCGGCATACATGATGTCCCTTCAACGCCGCCTTTCGAACCCATGACGGGCCTATTGTTACTCCAACTGCATACCTCGCTGCTTTTCTACCCTCTGCCAGGACAACCATAGTGTTTTCTTTTTCTTCATATTCTTGTTGAGTATCCCCCGGGGACCTTTGCCTTTCATACTTTGGTAACCATTTGATCTTTCTCATGTCATTCATCTTTTCCCAGTCGCAGTCAGATCCGTCCACAGCATTTCCTTCCATTGCCCAGTTCATATTACCCCCCCTCCTTTTGAGCTCCATCGTTCCGGTCAGTTTTGAAAACTGTTTTCGTAGATAACTATCTGCCTCTATGAGCACTTTTTATATAGCTCCTTAAATTCTCGATTAAGTGTTGCTCCTGTCCCCTTCTGTAACACCAAATGGAGACAAACTTGCCCATGTCAGTCTTTCCCTGAAACGACCTATACAGAAGAGACCACGTGATTTGGGGCTGGCGAGAGTGGATTCCCAAGATCTAAATCAATGGACCTCCATGGGTTCTCAGTTTGTGTTACTTTTGTCTCCCCACTGGTCGGGTTTATTCCTGCCATATCCACGTCCCAGTGTTATACACTTGCTAGGTCAGCACGATCAAAATTTGTTTCTCGTCTTGATTTTGTTTGACAATTCGTGTTTCACTAAGTGCTCATCGCGTCTACCGTGCGTTAGCAGTTCGCGCCTTAATCACTGAGCTATCTAGAGGTCAGCTTACTGTCCGGAAGGTCCTTGTTTGAACCGAACCCTGGCATCTCGGCTGCTCCTGTCTAGTCTTGGGCAACCTGGCACTACCTCGGCCCTCGTGCTTCCTTCGGTTGGGGTGGCAGTTATGCACCGAAATGGTGTTACAGCCGAACAATTGCTGCTTATGAACAGTTTTGTTCACTCGACCGATTGGTCGTTTCACCGGCTCCTGTTTAGTAACACCCGGCAGCTCGAACAGTGACCAAGTCACTCTCCAAGTTCTGATTCAAGTCATGCTTGTCAGCAATTTCTGGTCAGATAGCGTCACAGCCGCCTAGACCCGCGATAAAATTATTGAACTGTGACCATTCTCATGTGTTAGAACTGGACGATTCACGTGCGTCCAACGAAGGTGTACCAGCGTAAAACACTTGTTGACAGTGGATAGGGAATCTGAACCCAGGTGACTTGTGCTCTGCAAGACTCCATTTCCATGGTGGCGGATCATCGGCAATAGAATGCAGGTCGTATTGCATGCCTTGCTTAGCCACAGTGTAGGCCTAGATGTATTCATTACTACACAATAATGATGATCTGATGCATTAGAAACGTGAGTCTTTGCGGTTTATTTCTAGTCTGTCCTCACGAATCAGTGAATTTCCGACCGAACAATCACCGAAATACCTAAAATAGCAGAAGTATTGCTCAGTGTATGTTTCTGGTTAGTTCATGGGCCGTATCCTTCCAAGCAGTCCGGCACATCCCAATATTGAAGCAGAAATTCTGCCTCTTCCACCATAACGATATCTTCAGAAACTTGATGGAAACTACTCTCATTCAGATTTTAACTCACGCTTGAGAACGTTCATCATGTCATCCGTCGAAATTAATTACTTATAAGGAGAGATAGATGAATGAAGGAATTCCACGTCTGAGTCAGGAAGTTCTGAGGAGAAGAGTTTCGTGCGTTGGATTGGAAGTGAGGGAACAACGGTTGAGGATCTGCATCGTTTGTATGTGTGCTTATCTCTAAGCGTGTGGGTTTTCAAAATGCAGTAGGTAGCCTTTGCTATCGTCTGATGAATTTCGACCGTCCAAACGTATGCAAATATTATTTAGTTGGTGACTATAAGCCATGATTTAGGTTCTCGGTCTGTCTCTTCGTTCTTCACCTGTGTCATCGCTCTGTTGTGTTTTGCTGAATTGTATCGTATTTATTTTACCAAACTGCATCTGCCAGAAGTGACTAAACCTACTGTTGTAAAGTCCAGACTGAATAGTGGTAGTAATATACGTGTCCAAGATGCGTCTTAGTGGTGCGGGACATCCGCATGCGTGACAGGTTTCTAACTTTTAGCTTTCCCTACATAATACGAAAATTATAGATCAACAATTGGGCATACTCAAAACTGTCTTCTCTTGTTCACCTCCTGGTCTTGTTCTCTCCATTTTACACGGGGCACAGGCCTACCACATACGCACGTCCGAACGGAACTCTGTGGTGATGGCTTCGAGACGACTCTGTCGCCTACTTTTCACAATGCCTCTCGGTACAGCGAACCCTAAAGTGGGGATACTTTTGGAAAATGAGATTTTGGTCTTTCTTGGATAATCCCTTGTTGGTCTGTTTTGCAGTGTCAGGGCTACTGTGCTTTGTGCTTCCATGTTTCGCTGATCGGAAGCGAGGTGAAGTGTTCTCTTTCTCAGTGGCATTTTCGAGAAGACCTCGTAGGAGAGATATTACCCTTATACTACTGAATGCCAAAATTTCTGTTGTATGTTTTCTTCAAGCAACTTATTTTAATGTGTGGTGGAATATTTCGCTCCGGTTGTAGCGGGCGTCGGTGTATGTATGTGGCTACCAGTACTGACCTTGTGAACCTGTGAAATGGGCTGTTTTGTGCTATCTAGGCAAGCTCAAATGAGAACCACGATACTTTCTTGATGTAGCACCACATAAGGTCTGTGTAGAGCATAAGCTGTCTGTCGAAGGCGAGCCTTTCGAAATAGCCGAACATCATGTCGATTGGACGGATGTGCCGTGAATCCTCTGCGGACCAAGAGAAGGCATTCCCCTATTGGTCAGAATATTGGTGTAGAATCTAACTTATACCATTTTAATTCCCCCATTCATTTGCTTACACCACCCATGTACTTTTGACCTTTGCTTGTTTTGCTCCTCCGCACCCGCCACTCACCTTACCGCAAAGGCCGCCCCGTCAGACCGGCGTATTATAATATGTCTGTATGTGAATGTGCTCGCTGACCCTACTTACCCGTGCTTGTTCGTGCATAGTCTGCTGAGCCCTTCCCTGACTTGTTCCGTCCGTCGTGATATCCCTGTGTTCGCACCGCCAATCAGAATCACGAGACTGTCCTTGACAGGGACGACTGCAACCCACACTACAGAGCCAACATTCCGCTCGCGTTGTTTGGTGTGCGGACCTTGACACTGCACTGAATTGCGCATGTGTTGGTGCTACAAAGATGGACATTTCAGTTCTTTTGTGCAACTGGTACCTTATACTTCCGAACCCAATTCTTCCTGTTGATATTCGGGATCGTCGAACCTACACGTAACTCTAGCTTCCTTATCGGTAACCTCAATGACGGGCTAATCCGAATCGAGCCCCATCACGAAGAAGCTGGGTTGACCTTTTGGAAAATTCTTTGATCACTTTAAACACAGTTGTAGCAATCTTCCTCCGTCTCCAGTAAAAACTCTCAAGCTACCCTGCCTTTTGATTTACCATATTGGGCGGAACAGGAAGCCAAGTACCAACATAGGAGTTTCGAGTTCACAACAATAAGGTCGAAGGAAATCCATAGATAGCGCCTACCTGATGAGCCCGAAGAAGAGGGTTCGAGAAACTGTTGGGGGTTCTCGACAAACATCTGAGTGGTGTTTTCCGTCGGGAAAATATACTGCGACATTCCGAATACCAGCTGAAACGACGTGGCCTTTGTGCAGCACATTCATTTGGAGAATATCATAACTAAGAGTTCTGAGAACCGAGATAATTTACCACAGAGATGTATTCCAAAATAACAATGAAAATACTCGATAAGTGTGGTATGGTGCGTTCTTTCCGTTTGTTACAGCTTACTACGTTCAATTCTTTTAACGGCTATGGTGTCTGCTACGTTCGTATCCTAGGCTCAAGTGTTTCCTAACGCCACTACGAATTGCCCGTTGATGCCTTATGAAGATGTATCAGCTGTGCTTGTGAGATCTGGCGACTAGTAAATATGGATAGTTGATGTGGGGTGTTCCGTTAATCATCCAATGATATCATCAAGAACGAAGCGACTTCGTACTCTGGCCAGTACGTACCTAACGGTTATAACGCAGCCAAAGTGGCCAGTTAAGCTAGCCACAAGGTTAAAAGTTCGTCCGTATGTCTTCCTGAAGAGTATGTCGGTTATTCTGAAGCGCAGGAGGTATCTTCTCTTGAGCTCCAAAATCCCAACCCGAAGAGTAATTGCAATTTAAAATTTTTTTCGTTGATTAGGATTTTTCCCTTTTGGGGACTTTAGGGAGCACTGTGCACCAAGTAAGATGGGACTCAGTCATAAGTTGTGAACCACAATGCTGGATAACTATCTTTATTTCGTTTGCGTCGTGCAGATACGTTAACACAGATAAGAGCACTAGCACAGATTAACACTACCACTCTGAACTGCGAAATTTACTCCCGGCCCAAATTCTCAATTTTTCACTCAAAATCCGAGTTACCCAATGAGCCTGATTGCGCTTGTTGTATATGCTATGCGTAGTAAGTGGACCACTTTTCAGAGCACGTACAGCTTATAACTGGTGATCATGGACAAGAATCATGATATGGGGGTCTGTGATGGCGGTCTCGGAAACACCAAAGGAGCTAGCTTATAAATATTATGATAAATCATGAAAAAAATAAGGCGCTGGCATACCCTGGACCTAATGCGAGTGATTATGACATTACGCATGATAGGCCAGCTGGATAGCGGTAACAAGCCCTGTGCTGGGTGGAGCGCAGCTTGCACTACCATGTCCTGGTAATAAAAACTTGAAAGACCAAAAAAAAAAACTCCTTAAGGACGTTCTCGAATGATTCATATGTGAGACGATCTGTTCGGTAGTTGAAGTTCCACTCACAGCTGGAGCTTCCATTCTGCTAGATGCCGCCGAAATTTCCACCGGACGGGGAATACGGGAGTAGACTATAGTCCGTGGTTAATGTTTTGGAGTGCAGGAAAGGTTCGAAAAACCCGGTTTGTGTGTATGTATGTAATTCGTGGTGCTGAAACGAACGACTAAACATCTAGTGACTAAAAAATTGAACTGAAAGTATCATCAATATTGTGTTAACTATTCCAGATGCTAGTCATCCTGTGATGCGACATACTGAACTTGGCTGTTTTTTTATTCACGTTATGGATCCGTTTGCAGGATTCTCCGAATAAAGGAGAGGTAGGATTTACCGAAATCACGCATCCTGATCATTATGTTATACCGTTCGAGTTTTTTTCCAAAATTTTGAACGACAAGGGGCTGAAAACGAAAAAAATGGCCGATTGATACATTGCCATATCTGGTTATTTGTTTGCACTCTACCTGTTCGCTCCTAGTCGTTCTGTTGCACATAGTTGCACACAGCTTCATGAAGGCGAGGATAACGCGTGTCACTAAAATCGAAAAAACAACACAAGAGCCAAATGTGGATAATCCATACATTTTCCCAGTTCTTCCCGCGCGAATCTTGACTCCCTCTAAGGGCCACTGTTTCGCTGGCCCGTTAAAGTGACATTCAAGGGCAAAACGACATTTGTAGGCTAATCTACTCAGCCTAAATCGCCATAGCTTCCCGAACAGACTCTGGTTTTTGAGGGGCAGAAAGAGTCTTCATCCACGGGTGGTGAAACAATAAAACTACGGTGAATCTCGCTTAAACCCCGCACTCTTACTTGGCATCCCGAATTACGTCAACTTCTTTGACATGGGGTTGGTAGTTATAAAATCATATCTATTGAGACTTGTTGTTTCTGGAAACAGTATGCTTAGTACACATGCTCGGGACTTAGTGAAGTGTGGGCGACTTGTGACTTGTTGGGGACGCTACATGAGCTGGCCGCTCGCAGGTGTCAGTGACGTTATTGCTATCAGTTTCTATCCGGATTGTCTGAATGAGCGTTTGGAGGTGTAGGAACCTTGAGATAGCTGGGGTAGTCCACCACCAAACCCTTTCCTCATCCACTCCTGTTCTTTTGTTTACTATTAAGCTTTTAAATCAATTGTGGTTGTATGGCAGCTAAGCATCGGTGTTACAGACTGATGTGCTGGCGATGATGATGATGATGACCTACTGATAAGGTGTGAGTAGTCCCTAGTAAATGTTGATGCGGTTCACATCTATCCGGTTCACATCTATCCGGTTCAACCCTGATAGCTAAGCTCAGTACTGTTAAGATGCCAAAGTGCCGCGAACTTTTTCAGCCCTCATGAAAGCTATTTGAGTGTACTAGGTAGTTTACATATTTGCATGACAGATTTGGGATAAATTCTGAAACAGCGCGAACAAAGCCGGCTTTCCTTCTGGTTCTTAGAAGGCGGATGGTACTAATCTGTGAGAGCTTTGTTCTCCATTAATTGCAAACAACCAGGCAAAACAGAAATATACTCTAGATCGAAAGTCATGTACGGCTTAATTCCTCGTCGTACTTGAACAAAATGATCAAGTTCAGTAAAAGGCTTCTCATAAATTGGGTCAAATCCCCATCGTGACCTGTTTTGAACAGTTTTGTGCCAAATAAGGATCCTTCCAGGCAGCTGTTTGAAGGAAATTGGAGTCAGAATGTACTTCGACAAGAAGTTAAGACCACTTAGTTTGTCCGGTATTACCGACAGCGCGCCATGGGTGAAAACACGTAACTTCTTCCTAATGGTAATACTTTTTCTTCAGACTACTTGTGCTCGTTCACAAACATCCTTTGCAAGCTCATTTCGTCGGGAACGACGGATTTTCTGAGTGTTCAAAATTTGTTTTGGAAACACTATTACGGCGTGCTACACATTCAGAGGGGTGTATAAATGGCCACAAGTCAGTTGGGTAGATGGTTACTGTTAACTGTTCATTATTTCATTTCGGCATCAAATCTAACTTGGAAATTATATTCTGTGATGAGTAAACGCTCGCAAACAGGCTATAGCAGGTCCAAAATTCGATAACTATCAATTTATTGTTTCCATCTGTCTCACTGTTAGTATAGGGTTTTTGCTGGACAGTGTTCCTTCTCATAAAACGGTATAAATAAACGTTTCATTTCATTCTTCTGAAGTCATATTGGTATGTTTTTCGAAGCAACGGAATGATGGGAAATATCAACCCCATCTTGATTGTTTTGATAGGAAATAGGTAAAAAGGTTGAACAACTTCGTCAGTTGCATAATTTTGCCGGTATAAATGGCGGTCACTTGGAATGAAAAAGGGGTATTTCAAATAAAAGGTAATCACCAAGTTTTAGTTTCAGTCTACCTTGTGGATAAAATAAAAAATAGCGGAATAAAATTGGTGGTCGCCAGTTTGTTCAATAAAGTAGGCAATTTAACTGCAAGCTTTTCACAACCAACCAAGATGACCTCATCGTGCGTGCCGCAAGCCGGGACTGACCTTCGTTTAGTAACAGACCAACGTACCAACTGAAATATGAGGCGGCCTTTGTGCGGCACATTCAGTTGAAGAATATCATAAAAGAGGGATTCAGTTGAGGCTTCCATGAAAACCAAAATGATATACAAATAAGAGTATTTGTCAAAATCTGTCCAATTTGGGTTCAAGTAGAACATAAGGTTGCTGGAAGCTCTGGAATTGCGCCTACCTGTTAAGCCACAAGAAGGACGAAACCGGCCGAGGACTGTCGATGAGTTTTCAATGATCTTGTGAGTGGTTTCCTTTATGAAAAAACGTCAAACTAATTTACCGGATCTGCCAACATGCATCTCAATAACAATAAGGTGCTTCGTGCTGGGATGCCAGAAACTGGTTTTTCCTGGGTTTCGGGATGTGCTACAGTTATCCACCCTTTCAAATTACCCTTACCGCCGGGCTCAAACTTATAACCGGGAGATCGCGGGATCAGATCTCTCTGGAGTTGCTTGCTGCCAGTGATTTCGATGAAGAAGAGACAGTTGTTCTTCTCATTTGAAAATTCTCACACTACCAACTGCTTGTACTATTGTGTAATATACAGTTCTACAATATAAGGACATCGTCTATCCCTTACGAGAATTGATTGTGGCAAACAAACGAATGGTCGAGCCATGCAGATATTAAGCCATGAACTTCAAAGGCTGGCTTCTGTGTATAGTGAGGATATGGAACTTGGTGTCAACGATATAACTTGTTTCGTGTTGGAAAACCGCCCATCGACACTTGGACACATCCCAAAAGTGCGTGTGGTCATTGTCGGAGCATTATATTATTTGGACCAGAAGAAATCTCAGGTAGGCGTTTACAACAATGTTGATGTATGACGCCAACTGCAACAGTAATCATGCACGGGCGCGGTTAATAGTGGGGTTGGCCCCAAGAAGTGACCTTGTCGTAGGACATATTTATCAAACAGATACAGTGTGAGACAGCTGCTGGAAGATAACTTGCAAACGTTTCCTTCATAGGTTGTCCAAAATGGTGGCGCCACAGACACTGGAAAATCAGCTGACCCTTTTAAAAACTAAGAATGCTTGCCTTTGTTAAGGCGCTGCAACCTCAGATGCAATAAGGCACAATGCAATGACTAAAGCAAAATGAAAAGTGGAAGTTGGTTTAAACGGGGCAGAATGACACGATATCCAGCAGATTAATTAGGTTAAAAGGTGTATCTCGGTGGGTTAGAATAAATATGTAGGTCAAAACTTTTGTATGTTGAATACACCCAAGACACCCAGGTCGACCGAAATCCTAACAAAGTCTGAGGTATATTGGTCGACTAAAGGCAAATTCTCAAGTTACCTAAAGAACCGCGGGAAGCTTATTTGGACCATCCTGACTATTCAGGTCAAGCCTCTGTAAAACTTTGTATTCACAATTCACTTATGAAGGTTGAATGAGGAATGGCGATGACTGAGCTGCAAAAAGGCTGCTTGAACTACGTCTGACTTGATGAAATGTTCAAACCGCGGGGACCAATGCCGAAAAAGCAGTTTCCATCTGGTGTGATTACTCCTGGAAAATTAGAAACCGATGAAAATTCAAGGCCGCCATGAGTCGACCACTGTTCCTAGATAGACCAGCGACAAATATAATAATACTCATACTAATACTAACTATAAGAATTCAATTCAGTGGCAGACAGAGATTATGCTCAACTTACTAAACGGTAATATTCTGGGAGAAAAGGGAAAAAGGTGGACTTCGAAGTTCGGTAGCAAGATTGACTTCATCTTTGCAAGGCGCTGACTACATAAAAAATCCAGGGGACGGAACAAGTTGTTGATCACCTTGTTCGTGGATTTCGCGAAGTCCTTCGAGCCTGTAAACAGAAGGGCGCTGTGGGTTGTCATTCAAAAGTGCAGCACTCTCGAAGAGGAAGCGTTAACATTATCATATTCTTTAAATACTGCATAAATACGGGAGTGTATAACTGTGAAACCACCCCTGACACTTTCAGAATTGTCATGGGGATGCTTCAGTTTCATGTTAAGGATCCGATCTGTTTGGCCTTGTACCTGACTACCATTTTTTGAAAGCTTTTTGGGAATCCGAATTTGGGTCGCCGATCAAGAACCGTCGGTATGGTCACCTGTTTGTCCCGAAAACTTTCCTGGTCGACACCAAGCTACCAAAATCAAGAATCCGTGTGCTGATTTTTTCATGTGACCTAATTTGTACACTAAGGGGAGATGGATTTGCAGCGAGTAACCATAACATTTGCTTTAGCATCATTTAACTTTGGTCTAAATATAGATACCCTTAAAACACCTCTTCCGTCAACATACCTGTGGGTTCACGATGACCGGCGTCCTGTATTCAAATCAGTGGTTACGAAATAGCATACTGTGCAGAGCTCGGCAACAAGCTGTCTGTAGTTTTCGCAACCGATACTGAAATAAATATCCGGATTGCTAGGTGGATTACTATAGTTGTTCATTTAAGTAATCACGTATGCAACAACAACAATCTTTACGTGCAAACCAAATTTGCACTATCTTCATTATTGTATTACAGGGAAACGCTGGCTCCCTGCACACTAGAATTTTTGAAAAGTTTTACTTGAATTGTCATCAAAGATCCTTCGGAGTCAGTGGCCAGATTGGACACTCAATACAAAATCCCTTAAACTTGTCAAGACAAATGTAATTTAGTGCATCGTGGGGCATGGCCGTCCACGGCAGCTAGGTCAAGAAAGAAGCAAAGGTCTGATGGACACAAACATTAGATCGAAGAATGGAGCATGAAATCTGGGAAGGCTGAAATTCAGTCAAGTTAGAAAAACTACAACCGAAACTGGTCGTGGGCTGTCGAAGAGTTTTCAGCAACCTTATGAGTAGCGCTGCTTCAGGAAAATGTATCCGTAGTTTCACATATTTGGGAAATGTGTTACTTAGCAGAGCGGTTTGAATTTTTATCTGTATTTGCTTGGGGGCTTTCATCAATATCATCAATATCATTGTCACCATCATCATCAGACACAGCAGCATCAATGTTGACACTGATGCTTCACTACTGAACTGTACTGCCTTTTAATTAGTTCTACTGAAAGCAAAGAAAAGAGAAAAAGTGAATAAAGAAAGAACCAGAAGCTAGCCTATCTTAAGCATCCTGAGGTGCGAACACCTTCAAACGCTCGGACAATAGAAAAAAACTGACAGCACAAACGCCACTGATACCGGTTAGCAGCTAATTTTTTGGTTTAAGAAAAGAAGTGTAAGACCTTTGTATGCACATTTGTCCTGGCTACCAGCTTCCATCCTGAGACCATACAGTTTTCTGCCCCAGGAATTGACGACATTTAATTTCCACTGACTAGCTAGCTGACCGATTCCACGTTAGTTCTCAAGCGCAGCATATTTTTAAACTTCAATTGTACGTTCTAAAGATTCATGACGTTTTTGAATCTAATTAGCGATTTAAATTTGGTCAGCTGTTGGTCAATACTACATTCTGACTTCTTTTCGTTTTTGAAAGCATTCTCTCCTTTACTCGGGGAAAACCTGTTGGCCAAGCCGAACAGTACGGACTGGGAATCGTTTAATTGCAACTGACATGCTGTGAATGAGTCAGGTAGCAAACCCGGATCGTGTCACGTTTTGTTGACTGTCTCCGTGTAGGAAAAGTTCGAGAACCCTTTCACTCAATGACTGGATACAAATAAATAGGAATGATACCATTAAGTCTGGAAAAGTTTGTCACTGTGTTTTGGATGCTTTTGAGGATAGACAATGTCGAAAAAAAGAGCACATCGATACCAACGATGATTTGATAACTGAATCACTGTGCTGATAGTACAATGTACTCTAAACAGGTTTGTGCTCAGTCCAGGTCGCACTCGTAAAATGTGCGTATGTGGAACTTCTACGACTTTTACTTGATTTGTTCCCTGGCTATAACGCAAGTTTTGCAATTGAACCCTGCGAAAAACGAGTAGAGCTTGAGATAACAGTTACCGTTGTTGCAAATTCAAGAACGTGGTTAGAGCTTGAATACCAGTGCTCTGACACACCAGGTAAATACCTTCAAATGCGGTCCTACACGTAGACTACATTCATTGACAAATATTAGACAAAGTGATCAATCGGAGTTTCCGGACTAATTTCATGGTGGTTTGGCCGACGATTCGCCATCCAGAAATTCCCGGTAAGGTGGAACTTGTCAGACTGTCTGTTACATTTTCTCAAGAGCTAAGGACGGTAATTCAGGCTTGTCGACATCGTCCTCCTGCGGACTGTCTTCACTTTTAGACCTAGTTCATTTAGTCATGTAACTTAAGTATTCAATGTCGGTATCTGCGATCCATAACAATGGCTTCTTTCGTGTTAGTGATGTACAACTTAGAGTAGGAGATGTAGAATTTATTGGTTTGCGATATTCGCCGCTTCCTCAAATGATCAGAGTTATAATCAGCCATGTGAGGTTGAAAAATTAGTGTATGAAACTCCAGAAAAGGACTGTGGAATCGTTCCGACGTTTCAGAGAGGCGAAGTGGTCTTCATCGAGAGGTCCAAAATTGAGTTTGTATCACTGGTAAGTTGCCGAGTGAAATCCCGCAAATGAGACAAGTCGCAGGGCCCATGTATTAGGTTGAATTTTCAATAGAAGAGAGAGAGAACTTGCCACCATCTGCACCACAATAACTTTTAGTAATTAGCTGAGGGTATCATTTGATATGCACTAGCAGTCAGGCATCATCGGATGCTAAAGTTAGGTTTATAAATTATTGGACTGTTTGCGACAGTTTGGGCTAGAATTAGCTCAGTCCGTGCCGAAATACAGCGACTTTTGTATTCTGTCCCACGGTGTTGATGCAACAACTTTGAAACTACGCTTATTTAACCCAGAAAAATGAGCCAGGCAACGGCATGATTTCACCATGCTTATGTCTTGACTTGACTGTTAGGCTTCCGGGGCACCGTCAGGAACTGAATATAAATTGATGTTGACAATAGATGTGCGATGCATCCTGCAGACTGCGTTTGTGGCAGTGACCATGAAATCAGTATTCACAACAACGGTGTGTTTTACCATCTTCCGTTTCGGAACGCCCGAATCTTTGCAAACTGAAACCATGTATTAAATCCACAACTTCCCCCTCAAAACCCAAGGGGCACGTGGTTTTATTTTTTCACTAAGTGGAACCGCAAGAATGGTGGTGTTACGAGGACTCACTTCAAACTAAACAACAGCGCTGTCGCCACGGCTGACGACTGAATGCGCAGGAGGCTGTAGCTGACCAAAGAGAACGGCACAGCTACTAAGATATGTTCACGTCGTAATAACGTCGTTAGCGCGATAAAAATGCAACTGACACAAAATAAAATGTGCCAAATCGATTGCACATTCATGTGTATTCGCGGCCAATGTCCTGAATCTGGCTGTGCGACGGGAAACCGGATATGGGCTGGATACAAATACACATCAAAAGCCTCCAGTAATACCGAGTTTATTGCAGGATTTCCATTATTTCACTTCGTGCAGCATTTGCGAAACAAAAGCATTTTATTTATGTGAGAATGCACCAAAAAAGCATCGGATTTTATTCGAGAATTTCGAGTTTTGACTGTTTCAGCCAGATCTGCAATTGGGTCTTTACCATGTCTGCCATAACCTCATGTTTTCAAAAGAATTTTGGGTAGATTATGTGAAATTTTGAATTTGGATGCTAGAGTATTTTTCTGACCAGAGTTACGTGTATCAGCTCTATATTTTATCGTTACGTCCTTACATTCGAAGGCTGCCACGTACAAGAATGAAATTTTTGCCGATGCGGCGAGCATCTCAGAATCAAAATTTGAGGAGTGCTGTTGAACGCAGTTGCATGGCTTTAACTAATTTAGCAAGGAATCATAATTCGCAATTGAAAAACGATATCCTAGCGAAATAGGTTCAAAGATACTCATTCAGATTCTACATAGGTATTACGCAGGTGTAAGTGTTAGTGAATACCCTGGATGACTGAAAGAACTTCTTTTAACTGCTGTCCTACTAAACGATTCCACCGATCTTCTGTTTCGATAGCACCCTGATGTAGGGTACTATGTAACCCGTTGGGGTCCCATCTCTATAGTAGTTTTTTCGTCAGATGACCGTCCACTTAGTTTTCACTTGGAACTATTTTCCTGATCTTCTTGCATCAAGAAGTCAGGCTTCGAGTTCGATAGTTTGGTGATTCTGCTTGATCACCTTAGAATCACTGATGGCTCCATAGCTGTCTGACTCTGAAAAATGAAACAGTCTTCATTGAAACTAGACTTGTACAGCAGTGGATGAATAGAACAGTCGGTCTTAATGGCTCCTTTCTCTATACCATGGAGTGTGCATGGTTTGTTCCTGGCGTAATGGTAGTAATAGAGGGACCGAGGGAGGCGGAGAGGTTGAGCTACTTCAACCCGATTTCATTTTCCTGATTTGTGTTTCCATCTTCTAAGTCTACAACTACCCTCAAGCCGTTATGTGCCACGATATCGCCCAGTTCAAATTAAGGAAGCCTGTCTCATCGTCTCAGCAAATGCCCCCCCCCATATCTTAATGTCCTTTGCCTCACGAAGGAGGAGAAATGGATAGCCCTATGGATATCATTCGAATCGGTCCGTAACGTTTTGGGGTTTCAAGTTTAGGGATTATCCACTACATTTATTTGATGTGTTTGACTATATTCGAGAGTCATCACTCAACTACACTGTTCGTATCCAGCTTGAGAGCTGTTTGCAATTCGTTGAACCTTTCGCTGAGGGACTAGCTATACTGAATTGGATAGAGGTTTCGTCCAAATCCCCACGAATTGCCTGAAACCCAAATGTGTGTCGTTAGTAAAAGTTAGATCATGCAATAGTGGCTGCTTGCATTCAACCTACCAAAAAAAATACGAAATCAGTTTGACTAGCAGATTTGACTAGATTTTTTTATCTCGTCCCGTTGAATAAATTAGCCGTACCCTTAACCATACTACTGGTGCCCATATGTAACGGATTTCAGTTGCTGCTGTCGTTGGGACCAATCCATACAGCTAAAGATGCTGACGTGTGATTGAATGCTGGGACATATGGACGATGTACAACAGCTGACACTCTAGAAGTTTGAATTAATCTTATAAAATTTGTGTCAAATCATGGAAGCCTGTTGCACATTGTGTTGGAACAAATTACCATCCAATTTTAGGTAAATATTAAGGGTAAATTGCACGAGAACTAGATTACAAAAGAATTTGTTTTGCAGACAACCTGAAACAATCTGAAACTAACGTTCAGGAATTGCACCGTCATATAGGTGCAATATTTCTACTGCCACATTGTTTACTTAACATGTGCGAGTAAGAGAAAACAAGAACTTGACTTGACTGTCGATCTTATTATCTCTCACGGCACTTAATTCAGTGAGATAAAACACTTCCTGAGTGATCGTGGTGAAGCTCTGGTAGACGGCTGATTTGTTTATTCCTATAATTAGGGTTGTCTGATGCAGTAGAATAGTTTTGTGATGAATGAAGAAAGTATGAGGCATTGGCTTCGGCATACTTTCACTTGCCTTTCTGAATTCACTTCTGTGTGTTAACCGCAAACATCTTGGTTTCTGAATAGAATATTGGAATTAAAGGAAAAACTAAGAGAGTGCTAAACGTCCACATTTCGTTCCCACAGATTACACACAAAGAAAGTGAATCGCCTGTTTTCGTGGAACCTCGGCAGAACCCCTTGAAATACTTTCATGCAGATTTACTTTATTTCACTTTCCCAAATTTGCTTGTTTCATGAACAGAAACGAGTATGTTTTGTTAGTTTAAAGTTAAATAATCATGGTTCCGTCACTTTCTGAGAAATATTGAACCTTCCTGCATTTTAGTTGCACCAGTGTGACGTGATTATACTCGTTTCCAGAACCAATGTGACGCGCAACTGCTTTATCATGCTGATAAACTGGTACACTATTTATTTTGGTTTAGTGAGTTTCCCGGCTTTGCGGTGAAAGAATCGCCGCCAGTGTGGCGAGAATTAGAAAAAAAGACAAATTTCTGTTATGCATTTTCCTATAAGTCAATCAATAACGACAGAACAGCCTTAATTCTGAATATTGTGTGGCAACGGAATATACGGAAAGCAACCTGTTGGCACATTCTCATCCAGCAGCAGAAGCCATTCTTTTTAGTTTACGTGTGCTTACGGGGTGAAACATTTACCGTTTTGCGCATCAAACTCTTTGTAGAAATTCTTTTCACTTTTCCTCGGGGTAGACATGGAGAACAAATTCATTTCCGGTCACAGAGGGTGACGCGTTAATTGGTTGACTGACGATGACTCATTGAGTGGAAAAGAGGACAGATAACACTGGGATTTGCGGGGATCACTGCGCAATCTAAAACTGTACTTTGCTTTCTGTGATGTGGTAGTTTGACGAAACGTGACTTAGTTCTAATCGTCAAATGAATTCCATTCGTTCTGGAAAATGCCGGACAACCATAAGCTTTTATCGAAGCAGTTGTCTGCCTTTCTTCACATGGTAGCGTAAGCCATATCTTGTCTGTGAATCAAATGCGATTATTGTTCTTCGATGTACATACATAATATGAGTATATGTACATTCATTTTCAGCCAAGCTATTCTTTAATTATCTGGTTTCTCCATTTAGATCCCTGAATTACGCTTCGTTCAATCTACTCCCTGAAATCCCCGAAGTTGTATATTTCAGTAAACTCTGAGTTAGGCGACCTTCTCAGTTCTCCATTTTTGTAAAACCATCCACATCCGCTTGCTACTGAAATATGAAAGGCAGACACGCACAACAAATGGTCAGTCAAAATGGAATTTTCAAAATCGAATTATGGCCTAGTACGAGTAGACCAGTGAGTCTCAGTACCAGTTAAGCCTCCATCTTTATTTTGTTTGGAGGTCAAGGAAGGACCTGTCCGAAACGCAAGCTGCTTATTGCCATATGTAGCTCAAATGAAATGTAGGTCGGTGCGTCACAAATCATTGTTCTAGCTGAAGGGGAAGGTATACAGGATTGCGGATTGCTTTAACTTACACGGCAACAACGTAAATAGTACGGTATCGCTTCTTCGGTAGTTAATCTGACACACTTGTAGTGTTTCAAATCCGTTTTGTTGACTTCATAGATCGCTACGTCAACTGTTACCTAGTGTTACAGCCAACGGCAAACAACTCAACACTGTCACCAGTTGCTTCAAACTCTACTGCATTTTCTCACGCTCTGAATAGTTTTCCCGCAGGTTTGATCACTTGTTTTAGCAAATCCAAGTTGAACCATTGAAAGGCTACAACAAGCCACTCTTTACCCTGAGCAAATTCAAGATGTGCTCGAAATAAGTCGTGCGTTTTTGTACCGCGAGCCCAGCAAACTGCTACATACTGCCACAACGTATGAAAAGGATGACGCTTCAGAAGTACTGCTTTGTCGTCGGGTGATACCGAGGATGAGTTCAGCCTCTCGTCTGTTAATTTTTTAGCCCATTTTCTGGTTCCGCGAAAGCCCACATAGTGGCTTCAAGCAGAAATATTTGTTTTAAATCCTGGTTCTGCTAGATCTCTATTGCCTCTGTTTGGCAAATGTTATTACAACTAGCCACGAACAACTCTGAGAAAACGAGTCAATAATGAGCGAGAATTCGGCGGCCAAATATGGATCCTGGATATTTATAAGCAAGATTTCCAATACGTCTTCGCAAATCCCAGTTCGAAACAACGAGTAATGTGTCTAAGACTACAGCTCTTCTATTTCGAATGACCGTGAAGTGAAGTGACATATCTTATGTATTTGTTCAATTTTGTGACCTGTCCGTGCTGGTTTCTGCACGCTTCAGTACTCTGCAACAACTACGCAGCTTGCTAATTAGGTCGCCATCTGCTGGGTGAGACAGCGATAGGGCAGCTAAAAGTGCCAATGAGCATCTTCAAGCTGCGAAGCTTTGTTCTATCTTTATGAGTCATTAAGCATGGCGGAAACACAGTACTGTTACACCACCCCGGCAGACCATCGTAAATGCTGATAGTGTGAGGAGACTTCAGAATTTTCAATCGAGATTTCATCCTGTCAGTGAAGTCACTCGGTACTGAAAGGTAAAGAAGAACAGTATTTTCATCCTTATTAGAAATCATCAGCAGTATGCGTCTCACGAGACTCCAGAGAGTCTGGAACCCTCCACCTCCCGGCTAGTAGTTTGAACGCTTAACTTTGCGGCCACGTGTTGGGAGATTTGGGAGTTTTGTGAAATGTGCACTGCTGGTGATTCCGAATAACGATGAACCAGCTGTACAGTGCTTCCAGGATTTCCAGCAGATTGGCTTCTCCTACGGGATGGAATCTCAGTTGAAAATATTGTAACTGCTTTGGCTAAGGTCGAGTTTGTTTCGGGGGTTGAATGCGAGTTAAGGTTAGAAAACACTATCCACATTATCTTAGTAGGTCTTACTGTACTGATAATGAGCGGCCGCCGAATAGATCAAATTGCTTACATGTCTACCTGTTGAACTAATTATATCGGTCGGAAGCTTACAGATGGACATGCTTTTCGGATTCCTGACCATGCTGACGACAGGTGTGCGGTACTTCGCCCAAATTAATCTGTTATTCACCTGCCTTGTTGGTCAGTGTGGCCAAAATAGTACGACTTCATTTATCATCACATCGAGTCCAAACGATCTAAAAAATAAAAACACTAAGTTGTGCCCCGTTAACTGGAGGTGAGCTCACAAATGAGCCAAAACCCTCATCCCCTAACTGTCTCACTTGTCTTGTCAAACTGTTTCACAATGTTCGATTATAACTCTTGGGGTCCTCACGATCCACTGCTACAGACAAACTGACTAATGCACCCCTAACGAAAAAGTCCAGGGCATTGAGTGTTTTTATTGGCTGGTCGTATGGCTCATCTCGGCTGGCACACCGATTTTCAGTTTTCCACTAAAATGTTTCAGTAAGGCCATAGAGGACTGCGGTGAAGCAACATTCTAACGAAATAAACCGGCATTGGCCCCGCCAGTTATGTTATCAGCAAAGAAGCAGGAGATCTTGTTGTGTTTGCGACAAAATTCCTTCCCAAGCAATCAATCTAGCCTAAGGTCGAACACATCTTGTTTAAGGTTTAATTGTGCAAAAACTATTTGCCACGTGTGAGCTGACGTTGTCGGTAAATCGGTATTGGAAATAGTTCACTAAGATTTAGAAATGACGCTTATAAATTCTGTCAAGTATCCGAATTGTTCCACTGCAATTGCTGCAGATCTTCAGAACTTCGAATTCAACATTGCCTCACCTGTTGGGCTGTGGCAATACAGATAAGCTTTCCTAATACTGCCTTCACAATTCTGGATAGCTTCTTAGAAAAATTCAAATGTTAACAAATTTTGCCGTGAAAGGTCGTAGCCTGCGTTGACAGTCCATCAATGTCTTTTAAAAATTGTTTTCAACATAGTTGTCAGTTACGTCACGCGCAATTGGTAATTTTACCGAATTGACGGGCATCGTTAGTGCCGTTATATCCACACCCCTTCCACCTCACTGTCTGCACTGAATATCTCAGCATAAGAGAAACTGACTGTTCTTGTACAGTATATAGTGTCGCAAGAAATTTTTGCACTTCAGTGCTTTGTGAGATGCAACGGCAGCTATGACCATGTCATGTCGTTTTTACTACTCCCGCAGGCTGTTTCCCGTATTCCACAAAACAACATGGTTCTTTAACAACAAAAAAAAACAGATAAAAATGGCACTCCCGCAGTCTATTTCAGTTTCTTTCCCCAAAACTCTGCTACACCTGACTTCCGTAAGTCGGTAGGGTGAAAAAAACTGTTCGAATGCTCAATACAAGCTCTCCTTAAGGACCTAATTATTCTTCGTTTGCTCAAAGCTTAATGCAAGAAAACTTGTAGTAAATATTGATGCAAAAATAACATCCTGGCTGGTCCACAAGGTTATTTACAAGAAAAAAATATCGTAAAAAACTTCCAAAAATAGTGAAACACCATTCTTCCACCGCATAAATTAGTGAAAATAGACCGCACGAATTTAGTGTACGTCAATTAATAAAGGAGCAGACAATTTTGTGAAGTTTAAAACTTTTACTCATCCACTCGTAAGTCATCAGAATATTGCTGCTGAGACTCGGTGTGGTTTGAAAGAATGAAGAATAGGCGTACTAAACAACAAAAACCTCATTGTGTAATTGTACAGATTTAGCAACAAAAATATTGTTGCATTTCACTTTCGGTGTTAAGTTACAAGGACTTAATAACAATCCTGGTGACACTGTTGCCTACAAAGTAAGTCGTTGCGTACACTTAATAATGCTGGTTTGGAAGTTTTTGGTCACCGATGACATTTTTCCTTCTACTTGCACTTCGTTGACCACAGTAGGAAAACGCTTGAGGCGATAACTGGTAGAAAACCCGAAAAACGATGGCCAGTTTGTTCACCAAGTTCACCAGGTATTAGCCATGGTAGTCGCATTTCTGGGGCACACTTCAATTCCTGAGTCTTGTAACTTAATAATGATGTCAAACCCCAGTGTATTGTGTACCTCATCACCATTGTTTATTGGAAGCTGGATAGAGCTGGATAGTACCAACGAAAGATGAGGTGGCCTTTGTGCAGCACATTCAGTTGAAGAACATCATAAACGAGAGATTCAGTTGAGTCTTCCGTGAAAACCAAACTGATTTGCAAATGATTGTATTTGTCGAAATCAGTCCAATTTGGGTCCAAGTAGAACATAAAGTTGACGGAAACTCGGGGACTGCGCCTACCTGATGAGCTCCAAGAAAGGCGAAACCGGTCATGGGCTGTCGAAGAGTTTTCAACAACCTTGTGGGTAGTTTCCTTTATGAAAATTTTCAGCTGTTTGAGAAGGCTATAAATGTGGCTTGCCAACTTCAAAAGACAGTTGTTCATCACGGTGAGAATTGTCAAGACCAAAAATTGTCAACCAAAATTCGGTGAATTGCTGGGCTCTACCATTTAGTAAAGAGAGGATATTTGTGGCATGATTTGTTGAGTCATTTTTAAAGTTAGAAATCTAGCGGCTATTGTCAAGGTGTAAAGCTGAACATAACTTCATTAAAATGTTGGCGAATTATTTGATTTTCCACTCCTGTTGCCTATATTTGTGGCTCAAGTTACATTGCAACACTGCACATCTTAATGCTTCCAGCGTTCTAACAAATAGCTGTGATAAAATAGCTCGGTGAGTCACGCGAGAAGAAAACTAACAAGTGATAATGTTTGAGAACTAACAACAAATTTCTGTCTTATCCTCGACTGGCATTTTATAAGAATTTGTTTCCGAAATTCCAGTCAAATTTCCTTTCGCCTGGGGAGTCCGATTTGGTTTTGATGATGCACTGAGTTGGCGGCGTACATTAACATTAATCAGAATTTGCTTACCTAGTTTATTCTCTCAGTCTGAAAGCCAAACGAACTAACTGTTTGTCGCCTGACAGGATCAATCGATTAACAGAAGTATCTTTTCAGTGTTCATTGACAAGGTACAATTTCGAGGAACATTTATGAATGTGGTCGAATTGTTTTTCGATCTAATCGCGCGTGGTGGAAGTTATTTGTCTTTTTTCTTGTATTACGTTTGATATAAGATTACGGATTTGTGGACGTCCAAAAATAAGTAAAAGGCTTTTTGCTGTTCTGGATTGTAGTCACCCCTAAACGTAGCAGGGAAGTTAGTCATCGGTTTCCCGCATCATATCGAGTTGCGAAGCGGAATATCCTACTTCGCGCAGTATACAACAGTTCCAGCTCGATTTCCCTGCTCACAGTGATCGCAAGCCATATCGCGCCCCAGGTACAAGCGATGTAAAGCCCTACCCTCTGTGGTTGGTTTGACTGCGGAAAATAAACAAACAAGCAAGCACATTCATGTGGTCATGGCTAATCTCAAAATTCTTGACCCGCAAACCCAACAAATGTGCCTAGTGATTAATTTGAAGCTGGAGAAGTTTGAAATCATCTGGTATGTACTACTTTTTTATTTGGGCAAAACCCAAACAGTTCGGGTTGTTAGAGATACAGTAAGTTTTGAATGCCAAATGCATGGATAAAATTT
>SJOL01007074.1:85659-100763 GCA_004794785.1 Opisthorchis felineus
TAGTTGCTGTTGCACTGTACGTGGAACCCATCGGTATGTCGGTTCAGGAAGGTTTCACCAACATAATCGATTTCGACTACAGACGTACGTAGCCCAACTCAGCATGAAAAGGTCGCAGTTAGGGATTAAAATCCTTGTTCGCTTCTTTGGGCGTTAGAAAGGTTGCGTCTGCTTATCAGAATGCTCAAGAATAAATTACCCCCTACCCACAACTGAGAGGTGGTTAACGGCATCAACGAAACAGTGCAGAAGGAGCCTCGTGCTTTTGGGTTGTAGATTCCCGTCGGAGATGAGCATCTGCGGGTCATTGTAGAAAACTCGTCTCTCATTTCAGATGACGGAATTTGTTTTACCTCGTGTCTGTGTTTGTTGAGTCAGATTAGTTGTACTTGCACCCTGAGGTTTCAACAGCCGTTCTCTTAAACGGACCAACCAATAAAATATGACCGAATTGTCATAGTGGATTGAGAGGAACTAGGACTATAGTAGCAATGAACGTGAATTATAGAGGGGGTAATACGCAGATACGAAATGCAAAATACTTCGCCTTTTCTGAATCAAAATACCAATGATTGAAGGATGACAGAAGGAAAACGAAAGGGAAGTTAAAGTAGAAAGTAACAAGCTAGAGGTAAAGGAAGGCAACGTGGATGAAAGGCACGGTGTCAACAGGCAATTCAGATGGATATACTGGCAGGAGTGTCTCATGGATGAGCTAAAAGCAGTTAATGAGTACGCGTGTGACAGTGAGCCAGAAGTAAGTAAGGAATAATATCTATGCACATATGAAAGTCCTCCAAAAGAGAGATCACTCAAGGGGAACTGCCCAAGTGGTTTAGGTATCTCTCAGAACGGATCACGATTAACGACCACACGAACAGATTTTAGTGACAAAACAGCAAGCTGTAATTTTGAGACCTTCCTTATCAGGCGCCACAACCACAGAAAAATAATCTTCCTCAGCAGAAACTACTGTCATGCTGTGATGATACTATTATATTCGACTGCAGGATGAGAGCCAACAATGCTTTCCGAACAACCTCGTGGGACACTACAAGCTCAAATCCAGCTGTTTGTCTCATTTCTGAAGCTCTTAACTTTCACCGATTACTATGTCCAATATAATTTTGCGTGTATGTTTATTTTACAGAGTGAGTCCATCATGCAGATGCGAAGCATTTTGTCGAAATCGGTTCGCAGCTGCTGTACACTGGCATGAGAACCGATCCATCTCCGTGTAGCCCGCACACAGTCTCTTCAAACGAGCAGTGATACTCCTGAGCATAAGACGGGTGAAATCGCCAACCCAATTCTCAAAGCACCAGAATGTAGTGTACTTAGTTGTTGTTCTCATTTTTGGAGATTAGTGGGATGGATAACTCTGTGTTGGGTGTGCATTGTACAAGGCTTTTGCGGGAACTCAGACAGACCTGTCACATTTACCTCTCAAGAGAACACATTTACGCTAACTGTAACGATCTTCTGCTTTCACTGTCCATTGAGCAACAGTATTTTGAGGGATTACACATGGTGGTCCACTCCTGTGAAACGTCGTGCAATAAAGTAGTCCAGATTTCAGTTTTTTGTTGTTAGCCCGGCTAGCGTGTTACATTATGCGTAGCGACTAGTGAGGTCGCAATCCACTCTAACATCCGTCAACAAACGGTTTCCACTGGAAACCGAAAACCTTTTGACAGGCTTACTGAAGAATACGTAGTTTCAACACAAGTCAATCAACTATTGTGCCGTTGCCAAACAAAATTTGGAAACCACACTGCTAGCAAGTAAGTTGGGAGCCTAACAAAGTAGAACTGAGTTTTCAGGAGAATGTAACAAAATAACTGGGAATTATAGGAGTGTGCTTTAGCACATTAGCATTAACTTGATGTATCAAATGCTGTGCATCATTCGACTGAGAATTCTTGGTTCTGTTTGTCGTAGTTAGCTCGTAACCAAAATTCAGTGTCAAATATTTTAAGATGTCTCCTTCAAGTATCACACATCTTGGGAGAAACGTTAAAACTACATGCACTGAACAGTAAGAGCGCGTGAAATATAAAAACATTAAGATTGTAACTATAGATTTATGCATCCAGCCGGCCGCTAGGCTCATGAGGCTAGATCAAGATCTGGATATTAACCAATACTTGCATCTGACTGTGGATTGCACCTATGGTGCATAAGCTGCTGAGAAAACCCCAACCAGGTTAAGATTATCTTAACTGTTGCAAGTCGTTACTCCCTACACCCACCACGTCTGCTGATTACAAGTGTTGAGTTTACTGGATTCTTCTACTAAAATTTTTCAGGATGGTTTTTACAGCGGTGCACCCACAGTGCAATCACTCTGAGCTAGGTCGAGCTCCGTGCCGGCACTCTTGCAATGGCGACTGCGCAAGAGGTAAGTGTTACAATCAGGCGATCACAGGGAGAGAATCTCACTGACAACAGCAGGAATAGGCTTAGTTTCAGTACAAAGTTCTATATCTATACCCTGCTTACTTCACGACAACACCCGCGAGTCCTTGTATTGCGTGAAAGGACAATGACTACTACCAATCAATATCGAATTGGCCCATTGTTTTTGGAACACATTCTGAATCTGAAGGCGCGACGGAAAATAATGTGGGGCCTGAATAGAGATGCATGAAGTAAGAGCTTTGAAAGCCTTTGATTACGCCATTTGTCCCTATTCAACAAATCTCGCCACAATAGTAGTTTAATAAGTCTGCGGAAAAGAATCAATACGTCACCTTGACCGCATTTAGTACTGATTTCCAATTGATTGGAGAAAACATGATACTTTTTATTGTGAAGAGTTTGTCTTAGATTAGGTCAACGAACTGCAATAGGATAGGTTATATTGGGCTAGCTTATTGCGTACGGGTTCCAGAAGTTCAACTTTTCACTGTATGATCAGGTGATAAGGTTAAACTGGTGGTTAAACTGGGCGTATTGAGTAACCTGGTTACCGAACCATGGGCACACCTGTTGACTTGAAGTTATAAAGCCCTATTCAGGCAATAAATTTACTAAATGTGGAGCCCTTCTCCATCTGGTTATTTGCCGTCCTCCCGCCTCAGCTTTATCTTGCGCGTTGCATATTATCTGAAATTTCAAAATGTCACTGAGCATGACTGCCAGCTCACCTACACAATCAGTTTTGTTCGATGTCACCACTCCCATGTCGGATTTGAATATCATTACGATCATACCATTGTCCAGCTCTCAAAGAGTGTCTACGTGTTGTTCACCAAACAGTTTAGTTACATTCGTCGAGGAACTCATGTTTGGGAAGATTCTGAGTTTTAATTGCGAATTTAATTATGTGACGCCAAAAACTGTGAATCACTGTTAAGTCAATTCCTCCTAGTTGAGGAGAAAGTTGAAGAAGTTTCGATTTTACTACCTGTCGGATAGAGTTTGGACGCCTAATCGTTCAGCCCCGAGCGATGGATCAACAGTGTGATTAGCTTGTGGTCCATTCTTGATGAGTTATTGGTCAATTCAAACCACAACCTAGGACGACGAGTGTAAAAGGACGTCTTCAATGCTGCCTAAATAAGTGCTCAACCTCAGCAGTCAGACTGTCACAGTTTGATAACCTTTACATTTGGCGGTACTATTTCAGACATTCCGGCCAGACAAATGACGCCGGTTATATGTCGCCTTGCACTTAAAGCGGCTATTGATCTGACATGGCATTTTATTCCATTCGGATACATGTACTGTGTATCGACAGAGTAAGTTTGCACCCTAAATAAATCCAACGGAGTATGTAATATTTAAGGAAAATCCCACATTTGAAATAATTTTTTTCCTAGATGCAGAAAAGCCGCTCAAACTTTGTCACAAATGCCTAACATTGCTTGGACACGGGAAGAATATTGGAAAATAGAGTGATGCATATAAAATATCAACAACTACATCACCATATATCCTATGACTAGACGGGGTGAATGAACCTGATCGTGATCCTAGCAACTTGCAGAAAGTTTCTGGTCCGTTAATTTCAACCGTATTTCATTGAAAAATGCAGCGCAATACCGATTTGACTCAAATGGACATTTAAGTGTCTTCTGCCGTTATCCCGTCCTGTCCTCGGTTAATTAGGCTGGCATTGAGTTGCTTGTTTATCTTCCGTCACCATTTTCCCCAACTTGGACAGTGCAATTTCGGCTAGTTGGTATCCGAAATCATGATAAAACACCGAAGTCATCAAATGTGATTAGTTCTGTCTCACTGCGTCCGTTAAAGTATAATCTAAATTTGCTTACCATCGCGGCTTGTAAGCATCACCAAAAGCCATCACTTGGAAATAATTGAAAGCTATTAGCAGATCCTGAATTCGTGGCAGGCAAATTTTGACGTTATCACTGGCACACCACAAATCATGCAACCGATGGTATTCAGGACGAACCTCTAAAACCTCGCACCTTATTATGTGGGATTTCGTCCTGTTGGTGAAACCGAGAAGCAGAAGGAAGTCCTAATGAAGCTACCAAATCGCTTTACACTACATTAGTTTATAAGTGATTCAGAAAAAGAATAATTTCACAAACTGAGTGAAACTTCCTTGTCGGAAGTTATCGCTCAAGCAGCCAGTCAATACATGATGTGGTTTCTCTGAATGATGGATCAGCGGCACTACATCTTGCCTAAGAGAGAGCTAATCACGCCACTGTTAAGCTCCTCTTGGCCGTACGGTTATCTGTTTAGCCACCGGCTTGGTGTTTTCTGGGGGGTGTAGAACTGACCATCTTTCAATATAGTGCACAAGCAAGGCGTACCTGCCAATAAAAGTTTCAAATTTAACTCTCAAAAGGGAGTGCGCATTTGTAAGTGTAAAGACACCGGGGATGGTTTTTTCAGATAAATCAATGAGCAAAGTAGAATTTTCGTTTATTCTGGAGATATATCTGTCTAAGAGTCTTGGAGGTTTCAAAGTAATCTATGGTGTAAATTTTAGAAGTAATCCAGCTCTATCTGAAGAGAAATCATATTAAGAATGAAGTTCCTCTCACTTTTTGGAATTCATTTTTCACTATAGTCAACCATGCTCCACTCAGTCTGGCCCCGTATCTCTGTGTTTCTTTTTTGAGAAAAAACAGTGCAGAAAGAATCTTATTTATATCCAAGAACATTTCCACCACAAAACTGAGTTGACACTACTCTGGCAGCTCATTATAACGATAACGAGAAAGAGCAAGTGTCTACCGTTAGCTAGCCATTTAAAAATAGCTCACGTATGCTAATTTTAGTGTCATGCACGTGTTATGTGCGTGATTTCGGGTTATTTTGTTATACAGTAACTGTAGCGCTGTTTTTCATCTGCGTCGGACGCATTTCTTGTACCATGCCTAACCCTATTTCTAAGCTGCAGCTGACCAACTCATGAGTCATACAAAGATTTTGCTGGAATGTCGAAAGCGATTGACTAGTTGACCGGTAGATTACTATAGAAAAGCGAATTCAGTGAAAAAAGGGCAACGCCCCTAACTTATTTCCTATTAGAATGAGTTTCAATTCTCGATCAAGCTACCCAATTCCTGACCGTCTGGACGGACCCACAATGTCACCATAATGCATGGTTCCAAACATCGTGGAACTCTAATACGACAAAACGCTTCTCTAGTGCTTTACTTCCTTTCATTAAATCTTTGGTTCATGCTCAGGATAGGCTGCGATCTAAGGATTATCCGTAAAGTAGGTGATACTGAAGTTGTTTAGATACTTACTCAGAGACTCCGGGATATCATTTTGACCACAGGGTGAACTTTGAAAGTCAAACGAATTTATACCGTTCATTAAGTCGATACTAATTTTAGCCTCGGTTTTACCGAGAGTATATTTGTTTGCACAATGCGGATTGGTCATCGATTTGGGATGAGTATGTCTTCAGTTATCTCAGCTTCAAGTTCAGGGTGCCGCTCGAGCAAAATCTCATTGTCCTAACGGTCAGGCATAGTATAATATCCATTTTTTAGTTTAGGAAGACAAAGCTCTCAAAATGGACGTACTGTTCACTTCTGGTCTGCTTTCTATGCGTTGTCCTTTAAATTTTGTCGGCGTTCATTTCTGGCTTGCTGACTCTAGTGAATTTGATGTTCAGATTCTGTCAGAATCCACACGGACGCTCAAGTTCAACTGGTAGGCGATGATTGCATCCCAGAACAGACCCCTCAATTGTCCACAGACTTCTGTTTAACCTGAGTGGAGAGGGGGAAATAGGGAGTAGAGATGCGCGCATGAGTGAATACGGCAAACTGCGCACAAGCCCACATCTGGGTATTTAGGGGTTACAAAAAAGCCCAGCCACACACAACAAAGAGCCAGGAGGGATTTGGAAACAAGTGTTAATGAGATTCTTGAACAGTTGAAGGTATACACATTTCAGGACGCATTGAGAAGCATGCTAAAGTGAAACAGAATGACACATGATAGGTTGACCAAAGTAAGATATCAATTCGACTGGGTGAATGCTGACACACACAGTCGTCACGCTATGTACCTCAATCCCATTTTACCATGGTCATTTTTTGGCTTGCACGTGTACTCTTCTTTTCCACGTTGATATGCAAGCGTTACAGAACAACCGAGAGAAAGAGGTGACTCACTGTAGGTTCTTCGGGCGAACAATTTGCTGAATGCTTCCATTAACACTATGGGTCCCATAAAACTTTCCTCCTAATAATTTTTACACGGTAATATCTCCCCCTGCATTTCAGTACCCACCTGTCTTTGCTGATTTCTCATGGAGCGATATTTACTCGCTCCTCGAATTTCACCCTTGTCAGCCCTGTGTTTCTATTTACAGTGGCATTATTAAGCGTGTTCACCCCGGACTCACGTCACTTGCACTGTCAAAGATCGTAGTAGCTTTTACCCACCTCCAGGCCACAGAAAAAGCACAGTGACAGTACTGTATGAACATACTAATCACGGATTTGTCTTCTTTCCGGCATCTTACTGAAGATTGCACTCCAATAACAGTCGTAAAATACAGTCACAGGCCAACTCAAAGTACGGCACAGACCGCTTCCTTTATGGCATAAAACGCTGTATTTATCCCAATTGTTAACAGCTGTCAGTGAGTTTGTATGCTCTTGCATCATGGAAACTGGAGGAGGGGTTAGAACTCTTCTAAATCAAACAGGATGAATATGATTTGCAATTTGGAAAATGTATGTCATTCTTGTCTAGGCGTGACACACTACTCATAAGGTTGCTGAAAACTCTTCGGCAGCCCACGAACAGTTTCACCCTTGTTGGAGCTCATCAGGAGACGCAGTCACCGTGCTTTCCGTCAACCTTATGTTCTATGTGAACCCAAATTGGACAGATTTTGACAAGTACTCTCATTTGCACATAACCATCATAAAAGAGATTCAGCTGGATGTAGTTGAGTCTCTCATCAAAACAAATATTCGTGTGCGAATGGAGATTTATGTCATTCTGGTTGAAGATCGCTAGGGAGAGGATCAAATATCCACTCAGTGGGGCCCAGTGCAAAATGGTCATGCGCTATAAATGGAAGTGGTTCGTCAATCGGGGGACGGTTTATCGAAATAAGTACGCTTAGAAAGATCATGAACGACTGATTTCGTCGGAAGCACAATGTCGGCTGATAGTTGTCGTTCTAAACAAATCGGACCAATTCAGAATCGAGTTTCTGATAACTGTTTACAGTGAACCTATACAGTAGCGGTGCAGGATTTGAGCCACAGGAAACTTTAACAGCGCTGCATACCTCCTGACAAAAGAAAATTTTTTACGTGGTTCATTTGTGTCAGCTTGAAATATAAGCGATCACTAGCAAGCACGTCGTTGTACTGAAAAGATAGACAGTATTGGGCTATTGAGAACGTCATTCAGTTTCTGTCACATGATGTAACAAAGAAGCTCGACCTATTTTCTCTACTCCTAGTACTGAGTATAACCTGGAATTGTTAGATGCCACGATTTCGGTCAACCCAGGAGGTCAATAGAAGCGGGACTTGCGCCTGCAAACCGAAACGGATAAGGATGCAATTTGGTGTGCATGCTATGAAAACTCTGATCCTCTTGCAACTAGTGGAGCGCTATTCACCCAATGATTTTCAGGTGAAATACAAAAGTGATTGATAATTATCGGGGTCCACGTGAAGAATGGTGGCCTTCTAGTGCAAAGTATGCAGTAATTTACGACTTGCCACGTTGCCTTGTCTTGTTTGCACGTCAATTAGTGGGTCCACACTTTTATTTGGCAATTTTTCAAGTAGATTTTTTCATGATTTGCTGCCGAATTCTGTCTGGTGGTGTGGTTATCCACGGTAACAAAATTTACCGGAAATTTGAGGGGAACTAATAAAAAGTGGAGAATAAAAAGAAGGATAAGACAAGGACAAATTATTCTCCAGTTCGCCTCTGGTGTAGTATCTCACCCACAAAGCCATCATTGTCCCCTGTTTACCGAGAAATACAGGAGCTGAAGCTAACGGTAGACGAAAACAGACGGAATAATCTACAACGCCGAGGTGACATGACGCTGGCTCTCTCAAACTTTCGTCGCAGATCCTAACCCCAGATGCCTTTGGGCGCTTTGGTGCTATTTGAAGTGCAACATCCACATATAAGTCCAAACTCTTGGCACATAACTATGGTTTAGATTCTACATCCACATCCCCACAAATTACAGCACCTTTCAAAGGTAAAGTGATGTGCACTAGGTCGATTGCATTAACAAACTGGTTCAGTGTGCAACAGGCTTAAGTTTGTGCCAATCCACTAGGCAGCGGCCAAACCCCACAGGGTAAACTAGCCTCGGACAAATCAGTCCACCCTGTAACCCGAAACCTCATCGGGCTCGATTTACTCACCGATCCAGTCCAGGTCACCAAACTAGGAAGACAGAAGATCGTGAGGGCAACTTTACCTCCATGGTCACATAAGGCTGTCATGTCCAAGGCATGAAAATCTGTTTGAATCAGTTCAGTACACTGCATCATCTCGTGCTTGATGTATTTGGACTGGCTTTCAGTAAGTTTATTGCGACATTCGCATAAGAGGTCAAGTGATTCATCCATCTTAGGTAGTACCAGTCTAATGATTTTGCTGTCTATCAGATTGAAAAGTGAGGAAATGAGCCTCAGGGGTTAGATTAAAAACAGTCAGGATGTAGGATGTCTTAAGTGTGGACATTTCGATCACCACCCACCCGTCATATCTGTGATATTGCATATGGCAGGCAGCTGAGAGCGGATTCGTGAAGTCTCAATAGGTTGGTCCAATTGGCTACAACAACCATTAAACAACTGCACACACGCGATAATTGCAACCATAGACATGGGAGCAAAAATCGATCAGGAACAAGATCAGAGTGGTGATTAGTAAACTTAGCGTAAAATGGGGTGCGTTTAATGATGATTCCTCTTCGAATAGCGAAGTGATTTTTGCAAGACAGTCGCCAAGCTGCCACTAATATTCGGAGCGCAAACAATACTCAGGCTATTCAACTCTTCTTTTCTTTCTTTCCAAAGTGCCTCACTGTGTTTTCTACTTCTCACCTCAAGTTTTGCATTCCCTCATTGCAACCTGTTCCCAATCTTATTGCGTTAAATTCCAGGTTAGAATTCTGGCTCTAACGGCTTTATTTAGACCGAATACATAGATGGCTACGTTCCAATGTGTAACCGTCAAAATATGGTTGGTACTGTTTGCTGGCAGTCTAACTTTGCATGGGTGTGCATGAAGTTGTGCATGAAGTTGTGCATGACAAGAGGCTGATTAGATGACAAACAGATACGGTATACCATGTGCAGCGGCCGCTTAATGAAGCCCAGCTTTATAATGTTTGGCTAGCCTTGCTGATAAATTTATTCCTAAGTCACTTACAGGCTTGCATCCATAGACGAATTTAAGCTTTATCACCCAAACAGCCACACGATCCCATTTCGGACATCGCGATCAACTTCAAAGCCGCGCGCCTGTAGTAACCTGGCCTGAGGTAGTTGTGGGAGTGCACGAATTGCTTGAAATTCAGTTCAAAGCACATTACGTTTCTGCTGTAATCTTCCGTCAGGTGGAGGTATGGTTGGTAAAGCTGGTTATGTGTGTAATTTGTCGCATGTTTTTGGATGACCTGGGAGTACAGCGTTGTATTAAAATTCTTTGCGTAGAGTGCTGCAAGAATTCGAGGTGGAGATTATAATACACACGAAGATTTCGTCGTTATAGTGTGGCCCACTAATGGAGGGCACTTTATAAATGAAGGTTACGGATATCGGTTGCGTAGGTGAAATCATGGAATAGACCAGACTTTGAAAAGGGTTGCCCCTTCAGGGTTACCATTCTTCAAACGTTAGCAATATTTTAATGTTCTCTTGAAAATCTAGGTTAAAATTTGCGCCCCGGAGAATAAACCTCCAAACGGAGTCTAAATTCAAACTTGAAAAAATCGATCCGAAAAAAAACAAAAAAATTGTGGACTCGCTTAATTACGTGCAAGCAAGACAATCAAACACGGATGACCGTTAATTGCTGTGTATTTTTGACCTAAATTTCATCATCATTTAAGAAGGGTCAGTTAATTATCAAAAGATAGGCTTTGGTTTTTAGCTCGATTAAAACGTTGTGTAAGATGAGTTGGCTGACCCCTGGAAATGGACAAGAAGGAACAGTGTTTTAGCCGATTACTGTCGGCGAATGACTACCAAGTGTTTTACATTAATATGACTGAGTAGTTTGTCTTAGGTCAGTGGCTTCGGTGTTCAAACCGATAGATTCAAACCCGAGTGAAACACCCAAGGCTTTACAGGGTCTACACTATGATAGATATATGCTAGAACTGCGGTTATTTCCCCAAGCACTGTCTGAGATACAACGTGTCAGTCCCTTCTCATCAAAGCCTAGGTAGAAATAAGTAATTTTACAGTGGAATGCCAGAAAAGTGAAGGATGTTGAAACGGCTGTCTGACGTTGATTTGGTTGTCTTGACCAACTCAGTGTTGGTGGGCTCACGAAATAAAAGCGGAATATCTTAATTTTTGTACAAGGTGTAACAGACAGGCATCCGTGCATTTTGCTAATGAAGGATGTGAATTTAGTATACGGGAACATAATCCTGAACAAACGAGGCAAAAGGTACCTTTTGATGACGATACTTTAGCAGGGAACTGTAAATTGTTCGGGTCTGGGAGCCGAGTTTTATGCCTCATTTGGCAGACAAAATTTATTTAGTGGACCTTGGAAAGCGGCAGTAGAGCAGCACAAAGTGAGAAAAAATACAACAGCACACCAGGCTACACAAGCACTGTTTCCTTGACTAGAAAAGTGGTTTCTATTGACGGAACACAATACTCACGATATTTCTGGAAACTCTTGTACATTTCGCTTTCGTCCTTCTTGTGATTCACTGGATTCTCCAGTTACTACAAAATTAATTGTGAATGAATGCATTTCACCAACTTTTCACAAGTTGGTGTTGGGTCGAACGTAATGCTGACGGAAATTCAAAGACTCAAGAATTTCAAGGAGTGCGAACCCGGTCGAAATGTTTCCAGCAACCTTATGATTAGTGTACTCCGTCAAGAAAATATGCTAAGGTGCTATCATATCAAGTAAAACATTAGGAGGCCTATGTAGAACACATTCAGCCGAAGAATGCCATAAACGAGAGATTCTGCCTTGATTTAGTTGAATCTTCCGTTAACATCAACTTAAGTCACGTTGGCTTACAGTTTAAAACTCCCTGTAAGGGTATTCCTAAACAGAACGACATGAGAACGTCACATTCAGGAGTTTAGAAGGATAGTTTACTTTGGAGGGGGAGATTAGATCAGAGCCAGATCTTTCAAAATGACCACTGTCGTATAGGAAGAAGAGCACAAACCAATGGTTATCAGTGGGGATTTAGTGAGTCCTTCCGTAGCTTTCAGATTTGGCGAGGTTTATGTGAAGTAGACGGATCGTATCGTGTGTATTTATTGCTTAGAATCCCAGGCATCCATACTTTGAACTATGTAGATTCTTGGGTACTTTGAGCACTATGTTGTGAGCACACAATCCATCCATTCCTTTCTTGCAGCATAATTTTGTTAGGTACCTAATATCAGCTGTAAACAGGATGCATTTCACACACCTACCACAGCCTGTTGCTGGTTTCGGAGGCGTTTGTGGTGGACGCTAGATGACTCTGTTAATAAAACATCGTTCTCTCTGTCTATTTTTATTCTGTTCACCCCATGCTTAAAAACCGCACTATCGACTGGAACGCAGTATGTGAGCTAGTCTAGTGGGTCCATCTGTGCCATTTTCGTAATGGGAACAGATTCATCTCACAAATTCCAATGGTGTCCCTTATACTGGATGCTATACAGAACGGAAATCTATATACCAGCCTAAGTGAGTTGTTTCCTAGATAACAAGTTGATCGGCAAAGTCGGGAAAATATTATCAGGTCATGTGAAGTGGACTCTTAGACAGCTTATCTATTTGTCTGCTTTTTAAAAGTAACGAATGCAACATCAATACAACAAACTAAAATTTCGGTGGATATGAGTGATCAGTGAACACGTATGATTGCCGGCTGTCAAAAAAAGTGAGACAACTAACACGGTAAAACCCCGAAACTGAACAACTCTGACCGATTTTTTTCAGCTTTATTTATATTAGCAATCATTTTTCGGTTTACCAGCTTTGATGAAAGTGACCGGTGGTCTTTATAACTTTAGAATAAATCATCTAACTTAGTCCCTTCGACTGGTCCTATCCCCAGCAGCATTCAGTGGATCCGGTCGCGTCATGCTGATTTGAACGCAGGGCCCCATCATTGGAATCTTTCAGATGGACATCAATCGACAAAAACCGCAGTTTGAATGCAATAACAAAGTGACAGAGTAATACCGACCACGAACAATGGGGTTACGCTGATCTATGTGCATCGTTTCATGTTACGGTGATTCACAGAGAATCCAGAAGTTCACATCAGATCAAGTCACACGGTTCACTACATATCAAGGCTTACTTAGCGATGTTGAATTAGGCGCACAATATCAAGGTTAAAGAGTAGTTAATAGCCTGACGAAAGTAAAAAAACTGAGTAAAAAACAAGAAGGTACGAAGCCAGGAACTCCGTTATACAAAGCAGGCGTGGAAGAAAGTTATCGACATGTCCCGGAAAGCAACAACGTAACTTAGTTGGTACTAGGTTTGGGTGTAAAGCCATAAGGCTTGAATTTCACCTCTGAAATACTTGTGAACATCAAGCCTATAGCAATCGTAAAATCCTACGTATGGTAACGTGCAAATACAGCATTTTTGCAATCTCGAACTGTCTTGCAGACCTTTTGATCAGGTTAGGTACCCTCACGTGTGCGTTACACTCTTCCGGAGGTCAGGTTGATATAGCACCTGTCGAATGGGACACTGCGATTCACAATCATGACTCAAGTCTTTTGGAAGAACATGGAATACGAGGCACAGTGTGTTGCGTTGTTTGCCAGCATTTGTATTTACTTATCCGTGAGGGATCATCGCTTTCAGTTCAAGGAAAATATCATTCGTTTTATTTAATCACATGTACTTTTACTGTTGATAAACTGTCATATGTGCCCCCTCGAAAACCTACTGCGTGACCACTGTTTGCTGACTCCGTCCTGGACGAAGAAATCTGGTAATTCATAAGCAGCCCGTTTTTGGATACCCCTTTTATGAAGTATCAGAAGGTACTAAGCTGTCGAAAACTATATAACAACGAAATCTTGATGAGTATCCCTTCTTACAATTTTCGCACTGCTCTATTCTCTGATATCTCCTCCAATGATGACGAAGTGTTTGCAGGTCAAGTGCCAAGTTTGGCGAACAGGTCAACAGCCATTTGATCGACTACCGATATAAGCATCCGAGCTATTTAGATCCCAACGCACTGCCGAACATGAGAATGAAAATAGCATTTGCAAGCATAGTATTACCAACTTGGTTCCAAACATGGAAAGTTATACATTTCAAGGAATCTACTTGCAAATATCATTAAATGGTGCTTGAAAATTTCGAGTGTGTGGCTGCGTTGTTTTCACTTAGGTGAACAAAAAACGTCAAAAGACATAATTCGGTAAATGTGCTACTGTCGTTGCTCAAACGCTGGCACATTCTATATAAAAAACCTACCAAGTCACTTGAAACCTACATAAAGTACTGGTGGAATAGTTAAATTGTTATATCTGCACGAGATGAAATGGAATTAAAAACATCAGTCATCTCATAGTTTTCAGCCGCAGTGCGCTGACTGAGAACCTGAAATTCTAAATTGCTTACAATAATGACGTGCCACTACTTTATGTCCGCATAATTATGCAGTACAAACAAAATACCTCGTTTTGGACGGCCCGTGTGTTTGACCATGTGATACTGCACAGAGAAAAAGCAAACTACTTTGGTGACACGCGAACATATTTTGAGATGATCTCAGTACCTCACTGTTTATTACGATGCCAATTCTTATTGCTTTCTTATCTTGCTTTGGCTGGCTGATGGCCTAGTGCAGGTCATGCAAGTTGAGCTGCCGATCTTATCCCCCGAGTTTATATCGGATTCACAGGCTTGCACAGCCCCTTAGAAACTATAAAGTTATTATCACAGCTATACGTCGCCCTCCAAGTTGATCGACCACAGTTGATAGGGGAGTCTCTAGCCAGCCAATCAGTCGATGAATTCCGGGAAAACGCCGAAAGCCCCGTATGGTAAAGCACGTTGGAAAATAGAAGGAAACGTTGATGGTACTTGACTACTGAAGTTAGTTTCAATCAAATAGATAAAAAGAATTTTGCTGGTGATCGCCTGTATTCAACAAAAATACCGTCCATTGACACAGCAGAGCAGCCGTCACGAAGAGACCGTACCTTACCGTGGTGTGACGGTTTGCGCACCTCAGCGACCCATTGAGCTATACTGGGGGGTGTCCCCGCGACACTCACAGAGTCTCTCATACCAGGTTGGTCAATGGTTGGAGGTCTGACGAACACAGTCTCCTGGTCCTCCAGGTTAGGGGTTAGAACATATAGCGACTTGTTCCGTAGAAATGGTAATGCATTTGCATTTCCTGCCAAACACCGCTGCCTTGCGGTTAG
>SJOL01007074.1:103400-114893 GCA_004794785.1 Opisthorchis felineus
CTGCAAGATATGGCTGCCAACCGATGTCAGTGGCGATCCTGTTGTCAGCTTCTATCCAGATTGCCTGAATGAGTGTCTGGAGGCGTAGGCACCTCGGAATGATTGTAGTAAGCTAGCACTAAGTCCCTTCCCCGTCCACCTTTATTCTTCCCTTCACAATAAGGCTTTCTAATAAATCATGGTTGTATGGCAGTGAAGCATCGGTGTTGAACACTGACGTCATGCTGTCGATGATGACGATGATGGCAGCAGAGCAGTCAAAGTAATGCAAACTAGTTCGTGTGGACTTATATTCTTTTGTAAGTTGGCTTCCTGTCGTTTCTGCGAACGACGATTTCAGAATTTTCTATGTTCACAGAACATTCATTAGACTAGTAAGTGATGTTTCTTGTTTCTCTTGTAGACAGAGTGAAATTTTTGTCGAGTTTTCTGGCATAGCGAGGAGTTGAAAGTTTTATTTGTGATGTCTTCCCGTAAAAAACGCAAGGAATACTTAAAATCGCTGTGCAGCTGTTTCATCCTTAGTGGAAATCATCATTAGTGTGTATCTCACGAAAGTCCGTTGTTTCGAAATGAATGTATAAGTGAAAGTCACAAGTGCAATGTCAGCGGCGTTTCGCAAGTCATGCTGTCTATGGATGACTGCTTAATCAGAATCTCCAAGTAAACGAACATAACATGTTCAGTGTCGTATCCTGATGGCACGGGCATGCCCCTTGGGTTTTAGGGTGATGTTGCCGCCACAACTGATTCAATATTTGCATACGCTGAAAATGTGAGTGCATATTTGTTCACGGTACAGTTAGTTTTAAGCAGCTTTTTAGGTATTTGAAGCTACCTGCCTTGTAGAGAACTGGATTAGGCTTATCTGTCATATTTTGAGAGGGCGTTATTGGCCATAACGTTACTCACTTCAGATTTATCGATTGGTGAATACCACGCGATATAGGGGCTGTGAGCATTGTTCCAGATAATTAATATGAGTATCGTAAACTTGGAGGTGATAAATTTTGCGGCAGCGCAAAGTCATTTCGGGAGATAGTTGTGGTCAGAACAATTTTATTCATGATGATAACGTTTGTTGTTGGTTGGCGTCAAAGTTTGCAGCCGGCGATCAATGTGTTTTAACCAGATCTCAGCCACTTGTGGTTAACGGCATCAGGAAGCGTTAAATTTTATCCTGAATTGAATTTTTTATACTCCACCAAATTGATCGACTCTTGAATTATATCACACCTAAATGATACATCTAAGTTTGTTTCCATTTAATTTCTATCATCAAGTGCTAGTTCTTAGAAGATATCCCTTTTAGTTTTTCACTTTATGCAATTCAGAAGAGGAAAAGTTAACACATTTGATTTTCGGATGTCTTATTAGTAGGCTGTATTCCATTCAGTGTCTTTAGGGTATGCAGACTAGGCTGCAACCACTGCCTTTCTTTCCTGTAACAAGGGCTCGTGATGCGTTCAGGTTGAACTTGTAATCAACCTGGCGATTATTCGGATTGTGATTCACTTCATGAAAACCCGCCAGTCTAGTCCTGTAACGCAATGTCTCAATAATTCACCAATACCAACAGGCTTGAATTGAGATTTCTACCGTCACACACATCTACTAGCCTACAGGATTACTGGATCTTGTCTGGATGGGTTGAATATCTATGGGAATCGCCGAAACTGACTCAGACTAACAAGTGTGATGGTTGACAGATCCGAAGAACCTAGACTGCTGGCTCTCCAAATATACAGTTGTAGCACTCGTGAATTGCTCCCAACGGGGTAGTAAGATAGAAACTGGTGATCGAAAGAAACTGTAGCACTGCCATTCTCATTTTCTAATTCCCGTATTCCATTATTGCACCCTGCACTTAGAGCCGCCATGGTTCTATGGTGTTGCTTGTGCGTGAAGTGTTTTGCGCTATCCAAGAAAACAGGGCGATGGATTAGAAATCCCTGAATACAAATAACGGAAGAGAGCATGCATTGCTCCAATTGCCTCTGTTCTGCATAGTGACACTAGGCTTCCGGCCTCTGAACCTTTCTGCTTGCACCTTTGGACTAAAAAACCGGAGCGGGCCGGGATTATGTGAGCTGGAAATTGTCTGACAGACGGTCTGACATAATAACTAGCAGGTTGCTAAATCAAAACTTAAGGATATGTTCCGATAATGAATCCTCATTGTGTTAGTGTTCTACAGGTCGTGCTTCTGAGTCGGTCTCAGAATATAGCAACTCGAGAGTTCCTCTTCTTTCCTTTGGGCAACCTGGAGGCCAATTCACCACATGAAGTGCGGAATAAACTAATGATTCCCCGCATTTAACGGCTCAGACTTCCGCTTCGTGAACATAGTCCTCTCTTTTTTCATCTTGCTATTTGGGTTTGATTCCTAGCCCACCACAACAGAATATAACCACATGGTGTCAGCCTTGTGTCACAGCAGTGTGTATTTATATGCATATAAACACATTGATAGAAATACAGACATATATACCCGAAAAAATATATATCAAATAGACCAGGAAGCATTTTTCACCTATCTGTGTCCCTGGGTAGAAATCCGATGAGGTTTCTTCTGTCCAAAACTTCCGTGCGGAACTAAATTGCAGCGACCCAGACTAAATTACAGTACCATGGTCTGAGGACTGTATGGGTTTCATTAAGCACATGAACGGATCCCTATGAGCAGGCGATTCCATTGGTTTCCCGGTCAAAACAATACTCTTGCTGTCTGCGGACGAGTGTGCTTTATTCTCGCCTTCTGAAGATTACGTTGGCTGGCTAGGGTCTGTGGCTCGACAGTATTTCAAACCATCTTAATTATAAACGTATCTGAAACACCCATTTCGTATCAGCTCGGAACCAAGGTGTAACAGGACAGAGCCTTCTAGTTATGAGGTGGCAAAATGTCCCCAGACCTGAGGATTAACAAAATACTTAAACTTACATTGTGCGAATGCCGGTATAGCATTTGGCTGCACAAGCATCACGTGCTCCTTCATACGGAGGATGCGATTTCTCAGGCCATTGTGCTGCAACCTGGCCACTGTACACATGATATATTCGCGAAGTTTTTCAGGTCTAGTGGACACTAAGGAGCTCCAGGTAGCAGATGTTATTGTGATCGAGTGCATTCCGGTGCAGAACCAAACTCACTGATGAAGCCATCTGAGAAGAACTTTCAAAACTGGCATTTTGTGTCAAGCTGGAAGTCAAATTTTAATGTCCGAAATTCGCTATCATTCTTTCAGGTGAGAGCATGAGATGAAATGGAAATACCTGGGTAATAGCTGTACTGGTGGGTATGGGCAGGTATCAGTGTTCCAGAACAAGCGATCATCTTGGGGAGGTTTTAATCTCCTAGGTCCAGCAACGACACTGGGGACAAGTGTGACACTCGCAAGCACACCCGGCTTTGCGCTACGCGAACATGCGTTGCCAACCAGTTACTGGAATTCACTGGTTCAGTTACTGCTGTACACTCCGCCCGAATGCCGACCACCCCTGCACCTGAAAAACAGCCTGACCGGATTAACGTGGATATGCAAACATACGGTTTTAATGAGCTAGTCCATCAGAATTTGCCAAAAATGACGGAATGTGAGATATCTGCTCATCATCACCATGTGCTCTGGATTATCCTTCGTGGGAGCGGGTTCAAGTAGAGTGAGTTAGTGAGTGAGACGCACCAGGTGTCAACAGAGAGAAGCGTCTCTGATTGATGAGCATCTCATGCCCTTTTGGGCAGCAGGCTCGTGTTTTTCGCACCTGTGGCTCATTTTTAGCTTGAGGCGCCAAATGGGTGACTGGGGAAAATAACTGTTCCAAGATGCACACCATACTACTTAATGGTTAGAGTGTGAAAACCTCAGTGGTGGTCAACGGCGGGCCTTTTATTACGGTTCCGATGAGTTCTACTGGTAATGACGATTCCACTTAACGGTACGTGACATTTCGCCTTAAATCCTGAAGACCGTATTTAGATGTGCGACCTGCAGCAAAAACCAAGGAATATTGTGAACAACATTTGTGACATATTCCCTGCACTCATCTGGGTGTGCGTCACTGTCGTTCATTGAACATAGGCAACTGATATACGTCCCATTCATTAAGCTCGATAGTTAACCCGGAGGCCGTGGTTACAGTGAAGTTAGAGTAAATAAATTAAGTCAAAAATTATGTAGCTAATAGGCTGGATTGTCAGGTAAGGTTTTTCACCGAGGTCTCACCACGGCAGCCGAGCTAGTTAAATGCGCACCCTCAGTTGGTAGTTTAAGTTATCCCTCAAGAGGAACTTATAAACACGAGAAACTGGGAAAAACGCAACAGGGTCACGTGACTCAGTAATCCACGTGAATTTCTTTGCATCCTTTCACGTGAATATTGGAGAAAAACGCATTCGGCCTAGCAAAAATACAGCAATAATTTCAAGCCCGATTTTCCGAACACGAACAATAATTAGACACGTTGCTGTAAACACTTGTTTGCAACTAAATTTTGTGCTGAATCTGACGGCGATTCTACCCTCCGAAATATTTATCAGCCTTACGTGTACTATTGTAATAAATTAGCCATGCTTGAAGTAGAACAAGAAATAAGGAGAGTTCACAGGTCGTGCGAAGAAGTCTATAAAATAATATTCCAATCCCGTTTAAAGGAAACGGTGCAACCTAATTCCTCTTGTATGTGAATGACAGCTAGCCTCCCGATGGCGAAGAAGTTTAGGAAAAGTTTCAAAGGTGAAGAAGTATTCAGGTTCCTAACAAGTTTCGGCACATGCGCTAAATCAAACAAAGACAACTTCATCCCCCTGTACTTAATTTTCCATCTTCGAAGACCTCTTAACTTTGGGTATGTCAAGCAAAGCATTCACAATAGCGTGTCAAAATAAGCATCCCCGCAGCGAGACCATTTTTTACTGGAATGTTTGCCAAATGAGACCACCTTACTTTGATTTCTTGTGAGTTGGCCGAGAAACTGATACCTTAATTCTCATCAATGGTGGCCCTAAGGTCCTCATGGAGCGACAATTTGTCCCAAAAAAGCCCATATGGAAGGACCAGGCGCTTGTTTTTATTTGTTCTTATATAGTTGATGTCCGAATAACTGCGTGAGGAGAAAATTGCTTTTTATAAGTGAATGACTTCCACGTAACACGAATTCCATCTTATGAAACAACAGAATATAACCATGTACCTCTTTTTTAAAGACCCCTTCTCCGAGTAGACTTCCTGCGGTTGGTCTAGAAGGTCCCTCAGAAGTGACCAGTTGCCCATAGAGGACAATGAATCCTCGGAGGTGGTCCTTACAGTGGGAAAACTTTGCTGCGTTTGCTCTGATCATTTCAATTTATTGGACCACCGAAAGTATGGTTTACAATGTCTGTCTCTTAGAGAACACATTTATATATTTTTCACTCAGAGATTAGTTTTGGGAAACAACTAGAAGTAGTCTCATCCGCCAGAAGCTGAATTCTACGGGATGGAGTTCACAATTAAGATGGGGAGGCGCATGAAAGTTGCCATTTACTAATGGTTTCTCTCGTCCTTGAGAGATAAGCTGCTTATTGAAAGAAATCAGTAACCCATCAGATTTTACGTTAATAAATTTGTACATACCAACACATCCTATTTATTCAGGATATAACTTTGTGTTCTGTCACCGTGGGACTTCTTTTGGAATCCAGTGCTGAATATGATGAAAAGGTGGTTACTCTCCAACGGGAGGGGCAAATTTTCTATAGCGATAGGGATGTTTATGGACAATAAAGGTGGTTTCTATACGAGGATATTTATTTTACTTGAGTTCTTATGAAGGGAGGCCACAATACCACTGGCTAAGGCGTTTCATTTTGTTGTTATCTACATTTGAGGCAGGTGCATTCACATTTTCTAGTACGCTCGGCAGATGGTGCTCAGCCCAAGCTGTCATAAAGCTAACCTAGAACAAAGTACGTTCAGTGGGGAGAATAAATTATAATTTCTTTCTGAATGTGGGAAAATAGCTCTTAGACCTCAGGAGTAATAGTGCTTTAACTCAGGTTTTCAGAAATATCATCGTCAATTTTACTTCTAACAGCCCTTTTTACAAACCATGTGCATCGGATATGGAAAGAAAGCAATAATAGTGAACGAAAATCAACTATTTTTCATGTACTGACAAACACGTCCTGTTAATGTCACGAAGATAATCGTAGAGTTCATGGGGGAATTCACATATATCAATGTTTTACTTCCTCCGACTGTCAAAGTTTTCCTTCTGCTCCTCTCATTATTCATGCTTGCTGACTGTCCGTTGTTATACTTCTCGAAGTGTAGGGTACACATCGAGGTTGGAAAAAAATCCGGTAGGTACACTTTTGAGGCCTTGGAAGACAGCTGATGACATGTTACAGGTTTTATTACCAAGTCCATAATTTACCATGTACTGTATCGTCCGGGAAATCAGCCAAACCGGCAGAACACCGAAATTGCTGACTCACAAGCTGATAAAAAGTTGGACCTGGAAAGCCACTGATTACTCAAGAAAAATCCATAGGTAGCACCAAAAGGGCTGACTCTCACCGATTTATATTCAAACTATTATACTCAGATGTGCGTTTGTCATAACCAAATGGCATAATATTTGTAAACCACTTTAAGGGATTGCTGGGGCCATATTCTGCACAATAATGGCCCAAATAATGTTTGCTTGTTTTAGACATGAACTTTATTAGAACGAGCTGCGAGCAGCATGTTTTGCCATTTACTATGTATAGAAAGTTACTTCTTATACGCTGATCGTCAGCAAACGTTGACTTGTTAATGGAACAGCTTGGAATTCAGAGGTGTGTATCCGTCGTTCCCGATGTGGGAGTACCCACGAAATTCGGATATCAACAGGCAGATTGGAGACTGGCACACTAGACTGGTAGCGCAAGATTTCTGACTTTATATCAACACCTTCCATCTTACTCACCATCTATACGCTCATTAAAAAAACAACGGTAGTACAGTGAGTTTGAACAAAGTGCTCAGTCTGTGTATCACATCCCAGAAAAGGCTTACTGAATTTATTCCTATCAGACAGGTGACTGTGACATGGAAGGTGAAATAGACAAATGCATTACCACGTACCGTTACTAAATATCAGAAGTGAAGGAAGCCAATATTGTTACCACAGATGTCTCGGTCGCTTTGTTGTAAGGGCTGGAAATATCGAATGTTAGTAGTAACTCACCAGTGAAATCACTAATGACTGAGAAAAACGAAGAAGGAAAAAGAGCCATTGACAGAGAGATCAAAACAGTTCTTCATAGACGCATGCTTGGATGAATCGGAACAATTTGCTTTTAATCGGCCTTAGTTTAACGCCTGAAAGAAATACCCTGCTACAGTACAAGCTCTTATAGTGAATATTTTTGAAGGAGAATCACCGCCAGCTTCAAACGTTTGCAGACTCCAGCTTTCAGTATTCCATAACTCCGTCAGGCTTATTCTACACTTTTCTGGTGAATAAACTACATTCTTCATCAGTAAATGGTTACAGTTCACCCAGAAATGGTAAACTTACTTTAAGTTAATTTGGGGAAAGTCTTAGGCAGGCAGAGGGTCGATTTTCAGCAACCTGAGTGGTAAAAAAGTTGTAATACAATAGGAATTGAAAAAAGTGATCAACAAAACCGTTCTTTAAGCTGGATTATGGTGGAGGTATCGTGTGTCAACAACGGGTGTGAGTAGTTGATAACGTCATTTCTATAAGTTGATGAAAGCTTGGACAATGGGTTGAATTATGCACATATGCACCATGTTGGGGTGGGATTGAGGAACCTTGCAAGGAATGAGTAGCGTCATATAAAACCTATTCAAAAGATTTACCACATGCACAAACATGCCCTACGATAATAAAGTCAACCAGAATGCATCAACCGTGCTCACATAAATGTTTAAAGGCCAATAAATCTAGTCTAGTTCCCTCCTTCTAGTTCGAAGAAAAATCAGGTCATCACTGCAACCACAGTGCAGCAACTCAATCAGCAACAAATTTAAAAGTGAGTGTCCGTGTGACAGCGACTTTGCAGTCTCATTGAGGAAAATGAAGTCCTTCTAATCCGAATGAGCCCAATCCTGGGCGGTATGTTTGACACCAAGTATGAATGTCTTGTGGAGGACAATAAGGTTTATCTGTCATGAGGCTTAAAGGTATATCAGTGTGCTTTAAGAGAGGTTAGGATATCCTTTCATATCTCAGAAAGTCCTGATGGAAGAACATCAAAAGTGACTGGATAGAAGACTAAATAATCAAGTGTAACACCACTAGTTTATTCGTAAACAATGGTGGTCTTCGTTAGTAGAAGATTTCTGCAATGCAAGCGGAGAAAGTGAGAAAGAAACGACGCTTTGTTAACGCTGTAGCTAAATCAAAGGATATTAGATCCATGCTCATTGCAAGCAGTGATTTGTATTTGATCGATTAAAAAAACCACAGTGATCAATCCCTTAACTGTTTTTGGCTTCGTCATCGAATGTGAAGAAGGTTAATTTTGTCAAAAGGGCTTCCACAAGTGTTCTTCCTATTTCATCAATTGTCGGAGCAGTTCTGCAAACGATGGAGGCCAGAACATCAAGCACAGAACAAGATGTGGCATCTGAGTTAGTGGTTACTAAAAGATTTCACACAGTGCGATTTTCCTCATATGTCATAAAACAATCTTTCGCAAAGAATGGATATTCCAAGTCACCCAAAACGTTGATTTATGGGGACTAGGTTGACGCATAATTATTACAACAGCAGTGCTTCACCAGTGTAATCTATAATGAAAATGAACACTTAATTAGAACATTACGACTGTATTTATTTTGATGACGTCACACTGATGGAAAACGTGAGAAGCGCCTCAATCTAGTGACTAGTTCAAATATCCTCTCTCAGCTCATGTCTTGTAAATTTGTGTTTTGCGTCTTTTTTAAACCTTGTAAACCTCATTGGCAGAACTTGACTCTTCCGGTCTTCATGTAGTACATTTTTAATCGACTGCAGATTCTCTCATCCAAAAGGATATCAGACGGCATGAAGAAGGCTAGCTAAAATAAAGCAGTTAGAACAAGACAGCCATGAACAGTATACCACTCGTATATTTTATGTAGCCGACAGTGGAAACGACGACAAAGATGAAGACGATGGTGATGATAGCGCTGGGGATGATTATGAGGGGTAAGAGGATGAGGAGGATCACAGTTGCGACAATGATGGTACTAGTAATGGTGATGAAGTCGAAACGGTGATGACGACGACGATGTACGGTCTACTTCACCGCTGTTTGCAGAAGGTTTAACATACAGAATCCATAACGGCTCTGTTCAGATGCTTGTAGTTCGTCAACTGTGTTTTATTAACAGACAAACGCTTTAAAACAGTTGTGGCGACTCTATGAACAGCAGCACAACTGCTACCGTAGTGAACAATCAGGGCAATCGCTGATGGTGCGAACAAAGCGGGCTTACTTGTACCGACCTAATCGAGGACGGCCCTGACATTTATTAAGACAGGTTTTCCGTGGAGCAGAGCTAGCCTTGAAATGATAGGGAAATCCGACAGATGAACTACTTGCTGAATGAAAAAAACTGACAAGCAGCATTTGTGCTGCAAAAGGTACCCGAATAAGCAACATAGATAATACATTTTTAGCGTGTTTCAATGCGGACTTTTATGTATACTGTTACAGTTTCTCAGCTTGCGGTGGAATTATGGTCAGTCATTCTCAGCTTATTTTATGATCATTCGATGAGATGCCGGCAGACTACCTTCTGAGTGAATTGGTGACACGGAGATCGAAATTCAGCCAACGGTAGTGTTGGCCCCGTTTACGTGTTTGGGCCCCAAAGAGTATTTGGCCCTCACAAATTGACACGTCTGCGACCACCAAACAAACTTGGTTAGGATAAATTTTTTGGTGATTTAAACAAGGGAGAAATCAGACCAACAATTTTCTCAGTAGATTCTTTATCACAAATCTGAGAGTTCCAGTTCCCCACTAGCATAAACCACCGAAATTCACCATGGTGGGGAAACTCTGATCCAGTGTGCCTATTCTTGTCATTAAACTGGAAGGTTTTCAGAAATGATGTAGTGTAGGATATCTAACAGTCAAGTATTTGCCCGGAATTCGTACCGATGCCAAAGTGGTCCGTTCAAGCACAGCTGTTCGATTTAAGTCTTAGAACAGCAGAATTTACCATCAGAATAATACCAAATATAACCACTTATGACAGCATTACATTACATAAATTAGCGGTGTAAGGAAAATATCAACTTCATACGGCACATGGAACTGAATTTCATGTTTTCTTTCGAAACTCCCTCAAACCATATGCTCTAAGATTTATTTTCACCTGGTTTGACATGTGTGAAATCAGTTGGAAATATGGGAACCAGCAAGCTGTCAAACTTGTTTCTAAATTTTCATACTACTTGGGGGGATCCAATTATTACCCAACCATTGGGAGTTTTGATTACTTTCCACTCGGGACAAAACGGCTGGTGAACTGCTTTTCCAAAACCGACCATGTTTGCCATATAATTATCACGGATAAGAGCTCTGGGTCAATGGCTCGGTAATTATCGGGTCCCCCTTGAAGATAGCGAGATACTAGGAACAACATCTATCATTCACCGGTAGTCATAGTCTCACAAACTTCTGAGGCATGGGCTACGAATACGATAAAAACCATTTGAAATTTTATACGTATACAAGTTACGATGGTGAACAACCGCCTTTGGGATTTAGGGTGTGTGCCATGAACTTAAGCATCCTTCTGTCCTAATCAGGAACAATGGTGTGTTGATTACTTTTCTGGAGTCAACCATTTTTGCTATATAAAATTTACTACAGTGATGTCTCCAAACAGAATGCTCATGAAGACAGTGTGCCGCCAAAGAGGGCTCGAGATGGATCGGTCCAAAATTTGTTTACGGCCCCAGAGATAGCCTGCTTCTCAGGAGAGTGGTGTTTTCAAGGGACTACTGCAGTCGGGTCACTTAGATTGAACAGTACCTTGTGCGCATATACCATTCAGTACTTAAAGTTACAGAAAAGCTGACATGGGAAGAATGGTTTCTTCAGCCGAGAACGAGTTTCTCGACATCAATGTTCGTAGCGCGTTTTGGAAATATAGTTTAATTACAATAATTCACGCGTTGATAAGTCGGCTAGAAACAGGTCACTCAAATGGGGAGTACACAATGGATTCATTGTATAGATATCCTAATTCACGGTACTGTATTGTCAGCCTTCATGATCGCTTTGTCTTCCAGATAGAAAGACGTTTCTGTAAAGGTTCGAATTAAGGTCTGGTGAAACCCGATTAAAGTCATTGCAGGAGAAATGTACCTGTAGGCCGGAATGCTATAAAGATTGAGTCCAGCCATCAGGATAAAGTGCACCTACACATTAACTATCTGGATGGACAGTATTTGGAATGAGATAGTGTGAGTACAGACAATGATATCAAATTTGTT
>SJOL01007074.1:116383-129845 GCA_004794785.1 Opisthorchis felineus
TCTTCGACAGCCCACGACCGGTTTCGCCCTTCTTGGGGCTCATCAGGTAGGCGCAGTCCCCGAGTTTCCGTCAACCTTATGTTCTACTTGAAACCAAATTGCACGAAATTAGCGAAATACACTCATTTGCAGACAAATTTGGTTTTTGCGAGAGACCCACTTGGAATCCAACTAAAACTCTCGTTTTTGATGTTTCCAGGCAACTGAATGTCCTGCACCAGGCCGCCTCATGTTTCAGTTGGTACGATATTCGAGATGTCGCGATACATGTATATACGTAATGCACTACTCATGAGGTTGCTGAAAATTCTTCGACCACCTGCGCTTACCTGATGAGCCCCAAGGCGAAACCGGTTGTGGGCTGTCGATAAGGTTTATTAGTTGACACCTTCGGCACCTCAGGCAAGCTTCAGTTAGCTGTACTTCTCTGACCAATTACAGCGAAATTTCGCTGAGCCCTACTGAACTTATGGAAAGCCCACCACTTATGACAGCCCACCATGGACCGAAAAGTTAGATAACTGCATCATTTCTTGCACTTCGTTTCCTAAACCTGTTATGAAAAATTAGTAGATTGAGTTGAATCGAATTCTCTGTTGCTTGCGTGATTTTATGAATTCAACGTGAAATTAATAATAAGGTAACAGTCATTCCTTGATCTTATGCCCACGTACATGTGCGTTTGTGGCAGGTGCAACGGAAACAAAGCTACGTGATAAGAAGTGGCCATTATAATCTCGCAATGAAATGTCCCGTAATGTAGTTTTCCAGGATATTGCGCCACGAAAGTTTCCAAGAATAAAGCATCAAAGTGACATCGAACAGGTGGATATGTTTTTCTAAAGCGATAGTGATAAACTTGAATCAAAGTTACAAATTAAACAAGCCCGGAATCATTATACGCTCAAGCTGCTCTCGATTTGAATGTTAACTAGTGCGATTAGTTCTTTCCAAAGGGGATTCATTGTTGAAAACTGAGACCGGAAGCAATCGCCATATCATGCGAGGTTTTAAGTGCATTGATTCACCTTCGATGAAGGTAATCAATATATACACTGTATGCACACACACGTGGCAATGTAATTGTCTACTGGTTGCACGTGTTGCATGTCACATACATAGCTCGTGAATAAGTATAAAGAGATTAGGTGAAATACGATAGCAATCTCCCGACCTCCTGATTGAACATAGTCTTTCTAGATTCGCTGGTAAGACGGTTTATAAGGCTGTCAGATGTTCTCACTGATTAGCCCACCCAAACATGTGGGAAGCCACATTATGCTGATATTTTAAATAATCGTCATTATCAGGGATAGAAAAGTGAACCGCGAGTTATATTGTTGTCTTTGAGATAACAAGTATATACGAAAGCAGTTTTATTAGCTGTCTGGGCGGCGGCACTCAAAGAATAGAGTGTTTCACATGTCTTATTTACCCTGAGGTCTCGTGATGTTGATAAAAAAGGGAGCAAACAACTTGAGATTAGGTAGCCAAAACATTAAATTAAAAGTGTGGTAAGGCCGTTTGGAATAGAGATCTTGTGATGAAGTGGGATGAAATACCATAAGTTTGATGGCTCTGAAACTGCATGAAAACACAGGGAAGTATCCAAAGTGTTTCGGGTTGCCCGTGCGCTTCTAAAATCGGCTGTGACATCGCTGTGAGGATGCACGCCCAACTGTTTCCCAAGAATTAAATTTTGAGGCCAACTTATGATTACTGCCATTATGAAACAGTGGCAAATACCGGCGCTTAGCTTTCATAAAACTATGAGAATCAAGTGCACTCGAAAACACTAAGAGCAGGATAAATGCAACTTAGAACAGCAACAAGAGAGCCAAACCTGAGCACCGTATTAGAGTATGACGCCATCAGTGGAAGTGGCTCAAGCTCGTTTGCCACACTCATCCACCAGAACTCAGCACACGACAGACAAACTTTGGCTAGATAGTCCGGCAAGAAACTGACTAGATGAACCCGGCTGGGAATAGCTAAGTACCATACCCTGCAAGAGTATGGCCGCATACACGACAATTCACGCGGCCTGCACCCGAGTGGGTGAGAAGATTCCAAAGCATTCACCTTGCCTGTAACTGCTTTCATTTCGCGCAACCATTTCATGACTTGCCTCTTCAAATCTTTTGCTAATTTGGGTGTGGAGTGAAAGAAAGCGTCTTCTCTACTGGGTGGTTTGTGGAAACTCCTTGCAAAGGATTGGGTGCATTTAACTTCTTCGGGTGGCAGGGACTAATTTTCACAGACATACAATAAGACTGCTGTTACAGTTGCTGTATATGCACGGACCTTTAGTTTCAGTAAAATTCGACGCTGATGCCCCAAATGAAGTTAGTTGCCCTTTTCAGTGACAAGCATTCTCAAGCTATCCACACTTAAGCTTCAAAGGGTTGCAAAGCCTGGAGCAATACCGTGAATGTGCAAAACAGTTGCCAAATCAAATGATGACGATGGAGATGTGAACAAGTTGGTTTCATTTTTGTTCGGCAGAAGGGGCACCGGGTAGCGCAACAGCTGTGTTTAAACCAAGTACTACTAAGGGACAACTGGTGATCAGCACAAAGTTGCAAAAGCCTCTTACCACTGTTATTAGGCTTAACGCGGCTAGCTAAATAAATCATCAAGATTTGCCTCAGATAGGCTAAGGTGTCCTACCTGAGCGTTGAAGTTTCCAGGATTTGCAGTTATATTTGAGCTCTTCGTTGTGGACAAGAGTGAGTTAACTCTCGCCAAAAATAGTCTGTTTCCAAATCGAGACTCCAAATTTGTTGATATCTGCTTGGACACTAGGAACAGTGTCACTTTTTATGTGCGTGGACAGTAGCACGGGCAGAGATTTGCCTGTTTACAGGTATCCACATCGGCAAAAAGTTGTCATTCGCTAAATGACAGCCGCACCAACGCCGGGGAAACCTGCTTCAGCAGCTACGGAGACACATGGAATTCGTATTCGATAGTGTCTAGAGAGTGAAGGCGACCTAAGTTCAGCGGATCCAGTATTCGAGTTTCATGATTGAAGTATCACCACGACACAATATCCGTTCTCCATACCTCCCCGTTGCCCACTTAAGGTGACGAGTCATAATGACTTTCACCTTCACTTCTTAGCACCACCTACCAGTGAGTGCGCAGTATATAGTGCTTTCCACACCTTCCTGGTACGCTACCGTTAGTGGGTGACCATGGCGCTAAGCTTGGGGAACTTTGAACTTAGTCACTAGAGCCATACTCGATAACACGTTCAATCCCAGAATCAATAAAATTCTAGTGAGGTTTCCTTTCATCTACCATATCTGGATACAGGATGGATTTTAGTTGACTTTACGCAAGTTTGAAAGTTGTTTGACGGTAAGCATCAGATGATAGCAGTCACCATCTTATCAACCAAACTTTAGACGTGCATTTGTTGCCATAAACGACATCACATAATCTAGCTCAGGTTTGTTTCCATTGATCATCTTTCAGTTCAAAACTAAACTATGGCTATTGTTCCAGGTTTTTGGTTCAGTCTTCACTTCAGAAATGCTTTTTTCCCCGTTAAGTCACATACCCAGTTCCAACTTTCGTTTGTGAAATAATACCACTATTGTCTGCTGTCTATGACCTGTTCAAGCCTGTGTCCGAGTGCTTCCCCACTCACATTGCGTGTATATAATGATCGTGCTCACGAGCATACATCTGAATATGAGACATACATCTATTCTTTTCTGAAAACAACTGAGGGTATACGGACTGAGATGTTCAACCCAGCTTTTGTTGTGATAGGTGAGTAGTGGTTTAGTTTCGTGTCACGTGGGAAATACGGAGAAAGCCAGGTAACGTGCTACATTCTGACTAGTTGTGACTTGGGTAACTCACAACACAATTTACCTTCCACACTTTAAAACATATTAGTATTTATTCATTTGTTTCCTCGACAATATTGTTAAAATGCTTCGCTAGATGCTCCGGAGTGTGTCGATAGAAAGTCAGAAGTAATTCTACGCGAAGGTAAACTGTTCCAGGAAGCGTTCAAACGAAGTCCTGAAAACCGTTGCACCGCGTACAGCTCAGAACAGCTTAGCTTATGATCAGCTCATCCTTGGTTTTTCTATTATGACCGTGAATGTTTCTTCGTAGGATATTTCTGATAACTTTATCGGAACATTCCAAGAAAATCGTTAGAGCCAGTATGAACCCGGTATGTATCCATCATACCGCTCCACTGGTAGCAAACTGTTAATCCTGTGCATGCTAGTCAGGAGTTTATGTATTTACACAATGAGCTCAGTCTTTCCATCAGTGTTTGGAAAGGGTTGGTTGGAATTCTCGTTTCTTCTGTACAACAATATTTTGGCCAAAAGCGTGCTTGCTGAGTACGACAGATTGCTCACGCTTCGAGCTTTAAAGCTTTGGTCAATGTCGTTAATGTTGTTACTGTCTGAAAACACAGGACCATGAGGATCGGTGGACGTGTGCTGATAATGTGTGTAACACAAAAGAAGTCGAAGGACGTTCATGCAATAACATTGTCCTGCTTGCAAAATCGGTACCAGCAGTAAGTTATAGAGCGATTAGAACCTTTCAAAGCGCACACATTTAGGTACACAGGTGTCCTCCTCTTGAGAGGCCTTGCTGAGCAGACCGATCAAAAATGAATCCCTTTGCAGGCTGGTCCTTTGATGTAAGTGTTTAGGGTTTACGGTAAATTTCAAGTGGTCGGCTAAAATTAGTCTGTTTTGCGAGGTGTTTTTCAAGGGAATAAGAACGGTTACATGTTTATTCAAGCTGTCCACTCTATGTGGATTGTTCAAAATAGACCAAAGCAATAATCGAACTCTTGTGGTGCGGTGTGATTTCTGTACAAAGCTGCCGTTTGACATGGAGGGAGCATAGCAGCTCAGATGCCGACAGGATACCTAAGTCTAGACAACAGCGACTAAAAGATAATTGTAGTAAAATTATAGACTTTCCGGTTGGATACTTTCTGCTGGATAATATTATTAGTTGGTCTGACAACTCATTTGCAGGTTTTTTCATTCTTTTGAATTGGAGATGGTGTAAAGAATTAAAAAATACCTTTCACAGACTGAAATTAAATTTCAGCGTTTTGGAGAACAGTTCTGAACCTTCTACAAATTTGTTTTCAACTGAGCCTTTGACGAAAGGAACCCCCTGAATTTCCTCTGCAACTGTGTAGCTGCCGACAAGAACCTCAAGTTAACTAGCCCTATTGTGTGGGCGGTGTGCTATTTTTTACATTAAGTTCTTTAGGCTCGATGCATTGGTGGTTACGCGATGTTCAAACTGCCTTCAAAAACTGGAACGTATCCTCTCCTATATATCCTTGATCCCGTGTTTCCCATTTGAAGAACAGAAGAAATAACTACTAGCAAAGTTTGACATTTATAAATACGACAATCAAAGATGTGAATATGGCACGACACTGATGATGTCGAATAAAGCTCAAGTGTTTATCAACGACCATCGGTTTTCATTTAGTAAAGGTGACGGAGCGAAACGATCTGCCGCATACTACAAGGAGCTTTGTTTCGGGCACTTATCTTCCCCAAATTTCCGCACTGTGATTCCAATGTGGTAGCTGTCCAGTGGCCTTGTGATCTATGTTTGTTTATAACACTCGAACATCTTAAGGCAGTATGCTAGGTTCTGTGAGGTTGCATAATACTCCAAAGGCGGCTTAAACAACTTGATCACCAAACGTCCTTGTGCCGTTTTCGACGGCTGCTCAGGGTTGGACCCAGAAATGCCCCGGATTTACGAATGTGTTGTTCTAGACTATTATTAAAACTAATAGATGGCTCATTAGCCTGATATGAACATAAAATACCTTAGTTGGTAGAAAAAGTACGTTGCTCTTTATTTCTCTCTCTCTCTCTCTGTATATATATATATATATATATATATATATATATATATATATATATGAGGATGCGTTTGTTCCACTGTGAAGTTTCGCTGGAATTTTCCAGGCCAACTACTCTGAGTGGGATTTTGGTGAAAGCGAAACTATATCACAACGTGCAATAAAATAATACTGGAGTCATTGAGAGACGATGAATAACCAAACAGCACAGTCCTCAGGCGTAGACTGGTACCTTAGTCCAAGTTTGAGGGTACAGCATGCAGATACTACAAAACCTTCCGAGTTTGAAACGCAAGAACATAAGAAGAGTCCCATTGGTGGATAGGCACACTGGTCGAGTAGAGTCAAGTATGCAGATCAAAATTATGATATGTGAGTGGCCCTAGAAAAGCATGACAGGCACACCGAACATACCAAAAACTACCTTGAACACGACACATATCAGAAAAATTACCGGGTAAAGAAATTCAAGTTTTAATGGCACTAAGGATTGTGATGTTCGGGGCCCTCTACGGTGGAGGTTAGCTAAAGAAACGAGATGGAATTCACAGTTTTTGAGGTCAAGCCGACGGTTCGTGATCCAGTTTCTGCAATGAACTAACGGTAAGCTCGTGGAGTGTTCTCCGGACAATAGCGATATTCTCTTTTTATTTCTTCCTTAAAAAAAACGTCAAAAAGCGATTTGTAGTAGCCGGCAAAACTGTGTCCCACTACTCTAAAACCAAGCTACGTGAATAAACCTAGTAAATTTACATGGGGCATTTTGGCAGAACCTGCTTTCAGCCAAAAACCGGAGCTTCTATACCGCGGACGAAATCGCGCGTGCTTTGTGGGACGTTTCTGTACAGCTTGAAAATAAATGGTCAAAATTTCACACTCTTTTTGCTTTGTTACTACGGTAGTCAAAGTTTATCACGAACAGGGGTACTGGTGAAGAGTTATACAGTTGTCCCTATTCGATCCTCCAGGGGGACGAAATATTTACCAAACCGGTTGTTTGGATGGGTTTCCGGTGCTAAGCTAAGCAAGACGCACTTGAACTTATTTACACCCTACGCAAAAGAGAAGGCGGCAATCGCTCGGTGTTGAACAATATTTCAAAATTTGACTGCGGACGTAGGGCGACCAAATCCTCTTTAGTGAGTTCAAAATGAGATAAACTTCCTCACCCGCGAACAATCGCTTCCGTCTCGAAAGTATTCGGATGTGCTATTTTTAGTCACGATTAATGAAAGGCATAGTAAACTCCAAAATAGGTGGGTTTTTGGTTCGTTTAAACCAACAGGAATAAAGTTCAGTATAAACCAAATCACAACATAAAAAACATATGGTCTTGGTTGTATTTCCTTCATGCCTGAAACGTCATATGAAACAAATGGCACCGCTGAATTGCTAAAGGCAATTCCGATGAATCTGTGCTTCCAAGTTACCCAGAGCTGTGAAGCGGACTCGAAAATCTTCCAGAATTTTAGGGTGCAGACTTACAAGGTGCTGCCGATTATCAGGATCCTCACAGCCTAAGCTTTTGAATAAACACCCCTTCAGGGGCAGAATATCAGAATACCTAGCAGCAACTTCCCGTTAACTGAACATGTTGATAGGGATATTTCAAATAAAGGTTAAAATATTCCTAAATCACGACATCTTGTTCACCACCAAACATTTGAAGGTAGTGAATACCCAATGAAATCAAAAGGTCAGAAAAGAGATTATGTAGCCAAATGAGTTTTCCTACCACTAGGGGAATTAAAGTAAGTGCAACATGTTACATTCACAAAGATTTTTGGGACACATATGGTTATCTCTATGGGCAACCACCCTAAACGGGGATACGTCTCATGAGATACCATTAATGGTAGCTGAAATTTAATGTAAAAATCTCCAAGGAAAGCAGCTACTACCTGGAGAGGCCAAGATGACCCTTTCCCCTCTCGTCTCCTTGGAAGGAATAATTCATATATTGCAACGAACTTGTCGCTGGAAGACATCTAAGGACTGCTAACTAGTCTAAGCTTTCGTATCACATTTAGAAGCATGCTTAACCTGGAATTTATAACATAAAGTTATGGCTTATCCACCCTGTTATCCACTTTCGTCAGTTCTGGACTTCCTGGCTTGCAATCCTGTTGATTTTGGCATTTCCAACTTCCTGACAAAGAGCTTTTTCTTACTAGCATAACCGAAATAATCATATTTTGCAAGAGTTCAATTAACTTACGAATTTCCTTTTTCACGCAGTTAGTTTCCAGTTGTTGCATCTTTGCAACTGAAGGCGCCAATCGGTTATCAGTGTTCAGACGTGCCTTTCAGCATGTCATGCCAAAGACCTTGGTACGATTCAATGATTGATTACATTTTCAGGTATAAAAAATAAGAAAAAATTCGTCCGTCACTAGACGCTCAAAAAGGTTATCTATATCTCCTCCACAAACTCTAGGTTAGGAAATAAATTGAGGGACAGATAAAATTTTAACAAACACAAGCAAATGAACACAAGCAAATGACGTTCAAGGAAAAGTTCTCTTATGGTCAATTGACTAAATCGAATCAGTTTGAGCTTGATTATTCCACCCCGGTTAATGCACCCTCATGGATTATTTCTCCAAGTACCACGTATTCCCAAAATTTCGGCAAGTTAAACTAGTGTACCTACGAGTTCGTGAGGAATGATGCGGGGACGCTTCTATCCCAGAAATTGAGCTACTTCCAATTTGAGTTCCAGCCAAAGGATTTCACTTTTCCGTTTAAATAATTTGTACTTAAAGTCAGGTTGAGTTTATGCAAATCGCTGTATCTTCCCTGCTCAGTGTGGAATGATTTTGGTTGCGCAGGGTAATTTTAACCATTCTCGGTTGGGACCAATGGGATGTAATCAATTCTTACGGACATTCCATTTACAAAGCAATATACGGAATTCAGAAAACTCGCGAATACGGATCACCTCTATCCGTGGATATGTTCTGGAGGGAGTTGCACCCACTTACCGAAATTCCCTTTTTTATCTTAGCAAATATCAGGCTAACATTTTTGTGTCCCATTATAAAATTTCACCAGAGTTGAAACACCACATGATTTTCCCGGTTCCAGTTAATCAACAGATGCAACGTGTAGAACAGTAAAGAAGATGCCGTGCAGGTAGTAGGAATAAAGACCTAGAAGAAAGATAGCTTTTTAGGTGAATATACACAAGTGGTTATCAACATTAAGTTGTACATTACTGTCAGTGAACATATCGCATGAGCTCAGAATATCACCTGCAAACGGCTTTATCACTAAAACAAAATAGGCATATTACTAAGGAATTACCATGGACCATGGCTGTTAATAATCAACCCGTATTTTCACGTCTGATGATTCGGTTACCGTAACGCCCGGCCTAGCACGTGGTTTGAGGAACAATTTCATTATCAATCGTCATGCAACTTCATATACAGGCTGCTCCAAAATTAATTTGTTTCGTCAGGGGACATGATATTCGAGGATGAAAAACGGTGCAGTGATGCTTGTTATGAAGCAAACACGGTGTTAAATAATTCAAGGGAATAGAACAGGAGCAAATCGCCCTACGGAAACTATTCCGCGTTAGAAATGGGATAGTTGCGTTTCATCGAACTTAGGTGGGAACCAGTAGGTTGTAGCAATAACAGAGAACGGTGCATGAGCTAACTAAACCTAAGAATGTACGCAAAAAGGCAAGCAAGTCAAGCATGTACATTAGAATACAAGAAGCAGTGGGCTGGGGTGCCAGAATCTGGGCATTCAGTAACACCGCGTTTCCGTTGTTGTTGATCGCCAAAGAAATGCTTACATAATTTTAGACTGTCGAACATCAGGACAGAAGTGGCACGATGCCCCCGGGGAACTGTCGAATGAACAAGCCGCCAAACTCGACCGGGGTGGAGAAAAACAAGCATCGACGACGTGTACGTTAACGTTGGGTGTGTAACAACTTGAAAGACATCATCGCTAATGGTCAAGAAAAGAGCCGAAAATTATTGAGTGTCTATATGTACCTTTTTATTCCAAAAATGAAAAAAAATTCCAGGAAAGTCTAAAAATGTGGCTTAGAGCATTATGTTTAACAAAACTCATACAAATGCGAATTTCGCTTCTGCATCCCATGTATCTTAACCGGTTTCCAAGCGGCCCTGTGACCACAGGCTCGCATTCAGGCGCCAGCAACTGATTGCGAAGGTAGAAACTCCCGGTCATCCACATACTCGACTGTACTGGTGGTTCATTGCTGAGAATATGGCTATTTCTGATTATGGAGGCACCTTGCACACAGGTTAAGTGGCACCAAACACCTCACAGGTTAGAGTATTTTTTGGCCAGTTTTCACATTGGATTAATAATTCAAGAACAAAGAATCCCATGAATACACTACGTATGGAAGTTTTCACCCAAAGACCGTATTTGAGTGCCATTTTATTGCACTGATTAAGCTGAATGAAGCAGCTGTTCACACACCGACTGAAGCAGCATAAATTCAGGGGTCCATGGCACTGGGCACTAATTGTTGCAGTGAACGGTGGCAAGACTAAACAAAAATAAAAACCTGTCATCTGATTATACTGTCAGCACCAATCTCCACTAACCTACAAAAGTAACAAGGGCAAGAAGGATCGCAAAACGTCGCAATTTTTCGTGTTCTGAACGACCACCTTTCATTTCTTCAAGCAGAGTATTTTCAACCTGTGTTCCAGGAAAAGATCAGCACGAAGAGACTGCACCTGACCGTGATGTGACGGTTTGTGTATCCCCGTGACCCACTGAGCTATACTGGGTAGTGTCCAGCGACAATCACAGAGTCTCTCATATCAGGTTGGTCAATGTTTAGAGGTCTGAACAACGCAGCCGGGGGTTAGAACATGTGATAATTTGTTCTATAAAGATGGTAGTGAACTTGTATTTCCCGCCAAATGCTGCTGCCTTGCGGCCAGGCCTTTGAGCCAAAGGATTTGGTCGAGGATGCTAACAGTCCTCCTGTCTGGGCATGGGTGTCCTGGTAGTATCCCAGTCAACATAAAACCATGATACTTACAACTAAAAATAATCCCATTGCACATCGCCTGTTGCGTGGTGTCACAAGCTTGGTCACCTTCCTTGCTGCATACAACGGGGCGGATAAGCGAAGCGTGCATCTGCTGACGCCTCCCTTCTTACACTTTCACGTTTTCCCTCTTCCCCTCTCTCCTACCCAAATTTGAATACTTTCTGCGCAGGTCCCAGCACTAGGACTGACCGTTTTGCTCACCCTGCATCGCACTTAGCTGCAGCTTGTGTACGTCCGAGTTCAGTAACAACCCTAAACACTTCGAAGTCTGTTTTCAAACCCCGAAATCCTGTGTACTTAGCCGCCTTTAATGTTCGCACACTGAAGCAAGCAGGTCAACAGGTGTCTCTTACTCGTACGCTGGATCTCCTTAACATTGATGTATGTTGTCTGTCAGTAACAAGGATGCAGGACGCAAGTGCTGTGATCGAACTGACTGCCCTCTCGCTCTCATCCAGGTTCAGGCTGGGCATTTCTGGTGATGCATAGATAACTGCAGCTGGATATGCTGGGGTGGCTATTGCATTGAGCAACTGAGCGGAAGCCTCTCTGCTTGAATGGATACTCGTTGATAGTCATCTCTGCGCGACTTGTTTGGCAATGTCTGTGAGAGGTTCTAGATAAATTGAGCTTTATCGCAACTTGTTTATTGTGTCTGCTTGCGCCCCAACTGACTGCAGCTCTGAATCTGCCAAAGACAGTTTGTATGATGCCTTATGTGCTCTTTTACAACGGGCACAAAGCTCAGACACTGTTGTGGTTGCTGGCGACATGAACGCTCAGGTAGGCCGACAAAGCTCTGCTGAAGCCCGATTGAGTGATCGTCTTGGATTGGAAATGAGGCGCACGGACAACGGAGATCATCTGCTTCAGAAGTGTGGAGATTACAGCAGTGGAAATCGCTTTGCAACTAAACATTCACGGATCCAAGTAGACTACATCGCCATCGATTACCGGTGGCGAGGGTCGGTCACTGCCTGCTACTCCTTCTGGACCACCAGCGTGGACTCCGACCATGCACTTGTGAGCTGCTAATTTCCGTTGCGCTTTTAAGGTCTACGCAAAAAACGCACACTTCTCTTAGCCATTGAGAAGCTAATGGACCCAGAAACCAAACGAAACTATCAGAACCGGCTCGTCCAGCGCCTGACGGACGGTCCGATGTCGGATAAAAACGGCCACTGGAAGAACGATATCCAAAGCGCTACCGAGAGCCGAAACTACTGTTAGCAGTACAACACAGCCAAGCTCATTCAAATATTAGATTTCTGATAGGACCTCCTCATTGCTGGAAGCAAGCGACAGATCCCCCTGGCTATAACCACAACTCCACTCGGTGAATCATCCAACGCCAGATGAAACTGAGCGTCCGTGCATACCGAGAAACTTGATGGACCCGAAAGACTGAGGAAACGGAAGTTGCAAAAAATGCTGGCAACGTCCGTAAGCTGTTTCACGTGATTCGTTCAAATGGTCCTCGGAAGCCTCCTGTCGGTGAAATTACCAGGGAACAAAATGGCTCTCCGACAACAAAGCAGAACGCTGGGCACAGTATTTCCAACAGCAATTCAGTTGACCACCTGCTGCCTCCAATCCGGAATCCTGGCCTTCAACAGAAAGGCAGAGTTTGGATATGGAGTAGGCTTGAAGGTCAGACGTGTCCGACGGTATATCTCTGCTCAGGAGTCGTCGTGCTGCTGGTCCTGATGAACTTCACCTGCTCTCTACAAGGACGTCGGTGAATTCCTCAACCATTGCTTATCTGGCCTATTTTGGTCTGTCTGGGCGAAAGGGACCGTCCAAGACAACTGGGATGAATCGATACTAGTACTTATTTTCAAAACGGGTGCTCGCGTTGAATGTAGTAACCACAGAGGTGTAAGTCTGACTATTGTTGTGACCAGGCTCCTGGCGTCGTCTTGCGGTGGCACGTGAGAATCAAGATGGATATCTACCGAGTAGAGGCTACGCTGGTAGAGCAATGTCATACGTAAAAGCTTGGTGCTCCTTGACTTCCATGGTGTGTTCGATTCTGTCGATTTATCAGTGCTGTTAACCATACTTGTTCAAGAGGGTATGCCACAGAGGTTGGTGACCATAATCGGGTCCCTATATTCACATGCTTCTGAGCGTGTGACAGTGTATAGTGAGCTCTCCAAAAGCTTCCCTATAAAAACTGGTGTCCGACAAGGATGTCCACTCTCTACATTCTCGTTCAGCTTCGTGACTGATGAAATAATGAAACGAACGATGGAAGGCCTTAAAACTACCGGTGTTCAAATTATTGCTGGTGAGAACCTTGTCAATCCTAAGTACGCAGACGACATCGCCTTCACCTTTGAAAACGAAGGCGAAACACAATCCCTGTTGAATGGACTGAACATCGTTATGCCATTTTTCGGCATTGGCCTTGTACCTTCTAAGTTCAAAGTCATGCTTCAGAACGTATAGTCTCTGAACATACTCCTTACAACTCAAGTAGAATCATTGGAGGTTGTAGGGGATGTTGCATACCTAGGTAGTTG
>SJOL01007074.1:133736-152105 GCA_004794785.1 Opisthorchis felineus
AGAATCAAGATGGATATCTACCGAGTAGAGGCTACGCTGGTAGAGCAATGTCATATGTAAAAGCTTGGTGCTCCTTGACTTCCATGGTGTGTTCGATTCTGTCGATTTATCAGTGCTGTTAACCATACTTGTTCAAGAGGGTATGCCACAGAGGTTGGTAACCATAATCGGGTCCCTATATTCACATGCTTCTGAGCGTGTGACAGTGTATAGTGAGCTCTCCAAAAGCTTCCCTATAAAAACTGGTGTCCGACAAGGAGGTCCACTCTCTACATTCTCGTTCAGCTTCGTGATTGATGAAATAATGAAACGAACGATGGAAGGCCTTAAAACTCCCGGTGTTCAAATTATTGCTAGTGAGAACCTTGTCAATCCTAAGTACGCAGACGACATCGCCTTCACCTTTGAAAACGAAGGCGAAACACAATCCCTGTTGAATGGACTGAACATTGTTATGCCATTTTTCGGCATTGGCCTTGTACCTTCTAAGTTCAAAGTCATGCTTCAGAACGTATAGTCTCTGAACATACTCCTTACAACTCAAGGAGAATCATTGGAGGTTGTAGGGGATGTTGCATACCTAGGTAGTTGCATCAGCTCTGACGGAAATGTGTCTGATGAAATCAGTGCAAGATTCTCCAAGGACCGAATCACGTTTACTGATTTGCGTCACTTGCGGTGTCAAAAAGCCACGTCACTGAGTCACTAGGGTCGCGTGTAACAGGCTACAGTCAGGGCTGTGTAGTTGTGTGGCTGCGGGACGTGGCCTCTGCGGACAGACGATGTGAGACATCTTCAGGTTTTTGACCACCGATGTCTCAGAAGCGTTGTTGGTGTTGGATGGCGTCAGCAGATTAGTAACGAGGTGATCAGAAAACTGGTAACTGGTTGTGCAGCAGATACTTCAATCACAGAAAACATCCAGCACCATCGACTGCGGTGGCTCGGCCATGTGATACGCATGCTGGAATACCATTTGCCGAGACGACTTTTGTTCTCCGTGCCTCCTTCAGGATAGCGCAAACCCCGTGGTAGGCAACGTATGACTTGGCAGAAGGGTGTGAATCCAGCATGCAAAGAATTTGGGTGTTGATGGTGTCGTAGGCCTTCCAGGATGGGGTCCCCGTGACTCCGCCTGTGCTGGGCTGGAGACGTTGCAAGAAATGGCGGCTGATCGATGTGAGTGGTGTTCGTGTTGTCATTTTCCTTTCAGACTGTCTGATTAAGCGCTTGTAGGTGTGTACACCTCAGAATGCTTGACATAGGCCGGCACCGGGTCCTCTCCCCCAAGTTTTTCTCTTCTTTTAAATTAAAGCCTGAAATATAATTATATTAACTATATGTTTTTACGGCAGTGAAGCCAGTGTCAACACTGATCTTCTTGTCTCTGATGATGATGACAAGGGATTCAGGAAATGACAACTAATGCAGGGGATTTGGAAACCACAAAATCGTTCGACGTATTGGTGACTGCTTCACAAGTTCAACGCAACTGAATATTCTTTCTTTTGCACTGAGAAAATTCATTTGGATAGCTGGATGTTGCCATGTCGCTATGGTGACGAAAGGCAACCACCAGTGTAGCAAAGGAAAGACCTCCGTTTGTGCAGGTGAAGTTGACAAACATAAGTTAAATTTCTCGAGGACGTCCTTGCCACGACTGTCAATTAAAAGGAAAACTAAATTGCATTCCACTTGATCATTTCTTGTGTCAGTACAAGAGGAAGTGACCAGGAACACTTTCAACTTCCTTCAACTAAGCGGCTTTCCACATTTCTTACTGGGAAATCCAAACTGAAATAAAAGATTGACATTCCTTCTGTTGTTTTGGCCTTTTGGTGACTGAATATTGAAACTCAAGTTTGTCTGATATTTGGGCCTAATTTTTAGATGGCGTAGCCCAATAATTGCCTCAAATCAAAAACCCTCTGTACAGCAAAATAAACGTACTAATCGCTTACCCGATAAACAAATAAGGTTAGTGATGAAATTATGAAAATATATTTCTCATTTTGACCTTCTTGAAGTTCATCATTAACGACATTTTCTGCTGATACCCACTTCAGTCTCTCGTTGATACCAAGTTTATTTGCACCTGAGTGTATAGGGTTTGCAGATGTTATGAGCCTGTTTGTTTGGTGTTCATACATCATACAGATTTGAATCTATCGGTCTCTTGCACCACCGGAGGATAAGTGGTGTGTGTACCACAGTGGCGAAATATAAGATGTTTTTATTGATTGTCACACCAGAGCTCCATCAGATTTTTGGAATCAACCATTTTGAACTCCCATCAGTTACTCCCTATTATAACTGAAAGATCACGGGTTACCACTGGTATGCAGACCACTAGGGAAACGTTTCCTTTGTGATACTTATGTAAAACAAGTCAGCCCAGATAAGGTTAAGTGCAATTTTTAAGCCTGCAAGAACTGATTTTATTGGACATTTTGTACAGAACTAACTCTGGAATGGGAGATGGAAAGAAATATGACCCTTACAAAATCATATGTAAAACTCTGTAACTCTGACAAAGGTTGTGGATTAAGATCTCTTATTGAAGGAATTTAAGGCCCTGGTCAGGAGTTCACTCTTCTCCTGTGCAAGTCTGACTAAAGAGTTATGCTAGCGTTTTGCGACTGTCTGATAAGGCTAGCAAAAAAGTGTTTAACACTTTGTAGAAAACCTAACCCATACACTTCATCCATTGTGGCTGAAATTGTCATTGCAGCTTTTAAACCAAGATGATTTGAAATCTTTTTTCCTCTTTTACTTCAAACGTTCGAAGTGGATTGTGAGCAAGAGAATATTCTTGACCAATATTTTTTTCAGGTGGTCTCATTGATCTGCTGAGAATCTACCGTCCTTATAGGATCATTTGTTCTGATACCACGCAGGCTGTGTGAAAGTAGCAACTTTATGCCTCACTAAAAAGACCGAAGACTTTGCCGATTAACTCTCACTGCTCCTCAACAAGGATCACGCAAAATACTAACCCAGTTTGGTGCACAATTCGAGGCCTGTTTGTTCATGATGGAACAGATAATTTTGACACCACGTTCGGTTTAATCGTTTAGACCCAGCAATCAGTTACATTACGAACAGTCGATTAAAAGGGCCGGCGCCTGCACCACACAGTATACTTATTCCAACAACGGCTTCCCTGGACGTTTGACGAAGACTGAGGAGATATTTACTAACGCAAAGTAATAATGCTTCATACAGGGAAAGTACGCTAATTTTGATTAACTAAAGTGTGCCACTTCGGATTACACTGAAAACGCCGAGTAAATTAACAAACCACCATATCAACAGCCAAGCAACTATGGTTAGCCACGAGAAGTGTTTATTCTTCAAAATATTTTACTGTTCGTGTTTGCCACTATCTGACCTCAGTAACTAGGCGCACAAGAAAATAGCCAGTGGTTGTGTCCTCAATAATTCTGAAAATTTGAACCAAGCTTTGGGCATACGCTGATCACTTCGAACTACCAGGTTTCTATTAAGTGCTGGTCTTTCTAGACAGAACCCAAATATGGGTCCTCAGAATGGAAAAATGTAAGGAGGTGGAAATTCATATGGGCTTTGGGGCTTCACAGTACTGCAGCTCACTCAATTATAAATCACGGCCTTGGTAAATATGGATGCTCATGCTAATCAGAGTATCGCACAAATCTATGGACAATTCTATGAAGAAAACTGCAGGAAATTTTCAAGGTCATGTATCCTGCTGTATGACATTATCCATTGGTGCACCAGCACCGATGGTGAGAGAACTTTCAGAACGACCGCAGGTGACTAGCCCGTGCGGAAAAGTCGAAACAAATCAGTAGGCATCTTGTGCTTCTTAAAAAGGAGCAATGCATTCATGAACACGCATCCCTCTGGTCCGCTCCAGGTGTGCGCAGTGCCGATGCAAATGCAAATAATATACAACCATATTGAAAAGGGTAGTGATGAAATTCAACGCGAAACATATTTTAAAACTATGTGGGATGGACGTATAATCTCATAACTCAATCTTAGTAAAACAATAGAGACCTATGTGTACGGTTACTAAGGCGATGTGAACTAAGTCTAGTCATTGAATAACTGGCTGACCAAAGAGGCGAAGATATGATCTTGGTGTATTCAGGCATATGCGATATTTGCTGTTGCTTGATTACTAAGATGTAAGCGCTTACTGTTGATTTGACACTATTGGGTATTTCGTATCTAAGATTAGTTATTTCGTGTTGTGCTGCGATGAAATGCTACATGAGTCAAATGCATCAGCACCCGACATCATGGTAACAAGAAGTTAAACCAAAATGTCTGCCCATACCCACCACTTATTGGAATACGGTTCCACACATGTGTACTATTCTTTAGCCGCTCAGCTTATATAATAAAATTCACGATCTGCACACGAAATGGATTGTCTCCTTGCGCCAAAGACCAGTAACTAGTTTGTATTTGACATAATAAACGTATGCAATAGCTCCTAACACAATAAAATATTGTAGCTGATACTGGCTATTACTTGGCTATCTTTTGATATTACGAAGTGAACTAATTCGAGGAGAAGAAGATCCATTTCAACCCTAGAAAGGTAATTTTACGCAGCACTCAACCAAATAATTGGTTACCTCCATGGAGAAGTGATTTATAAAGAGATCCGGATAGAAAAGCTTGAGATTCCTGTTAGAAATCAGAGACCACATAATAAACAAACATGCGTAGAATTGGCAAATTATTCTTCCTGCATTGGGCAGAAAATAGCTTCTAAAGTGAGTCGCAACGAATTAATGTCTGTTCTATGACGACCATCATTTACTACAATGTTGATCATTCGGTTATCCTTAAGTTCCTTTCAATTCATGTCATAAGAGATGAACAAAGCCCTAGATTTATCCATGTTCACATTCCATATTCTCTCTAGAGTCCCCTAATGTAGCAGTGACAAATACCGACAGTTTTTTGACTTTTGATGAACACAAGATTTTTGGAGCGAAAATTCATTCCTATGACTGTTCCCTCACAAGCTCCCACCTTGGTTATACTAAATATTAAACTACACCCACAGTATTGATAAAAGTAGCCGCAGTCAATGTAACACAAGCAGCCTTTCGATACGAGCTCAGCAGGTTGACGGAAGCTACAGGTTAGAAGGCTACATACATAACTGTTTTGATAGATAGTCTTCCAGGTCAAAAGTGGAGTTAAACTGCACATTAGTCCGTCGATTAACGACTCGCTCCAGCCAACATTGCTTAAGGGTAGGTAAAATTGGCTGTAAACAAACATGTATTTTGTGCCCGCGCAGTGTTAAATGAAATTGCCTGCAGGTAAAATGACAATATAACTCGGTATCTCAAATATCCAGCCAAGTGGAACATGAAACAGCCTTCTATAGCACATTCAGTTAGAAAATATCGTAAATGAAGGATGCGTTTTAGTACTTTGTCAGAACCGACGTAGCTGACAAATAGGTATATTTCGTAAATTCACTAATTGAAATTATTTATATTTCAGCGCATGCAGTGCATTTGTTTTGGAAGCTGGCTCCCTGATTGCACTCCAGTGCATGTTCATATAATTTCCACCTTCAAAACCCAATTCTTTTTACCTGCTGCTTACCAGGCCTGCAGTTAGGATCGTGCAAGTTCCGTTGCAAGCCGGTAAGTTTCTCAACAAATTCTTCCCAAATATTGACACAAGACGTCACCTGCTACCTTTCTCATTTTATTTTTGGCTTTGCTTACTTTGAAAGAACACTTCAAGGGGAAATTTCATAATATTCTTTTGCCAATTTCAGCAGTAGTGTCACAAACCAATTTAGATGTCCACTAAGCCCAAAACACCTGAATTTCTGTGGAATGGATATCCAAACCCCTAGCTGTTAATTAAGGGGGACAACTGGTTTGATTCGTCAGTAACCTCACGCAGCAAAATCCTTTGTTTCTTACACACCCTATACCATCCGGCTTATTTGATTCTGCAACTTGCCGCTTGCCCATTCTATCACGTTGGCTCATAGTAGAGGTGCATTACACAATGCGTGTTCCAATGCTACGTCACACTTAACCGGATGTCCCTAAGGACCTGTTGGAAAGATGACAAAAACAACAACAACAACTCAGTCTACGATTGTTAACTTTCCTCTTGTAGCCGACATAGAAATCAATATAAGTTGTGATCGATAAACCCAGTGGACATAAATGATCAACAAGAATGACATAACTGGTGTCTAGGCATTTTGGTGAACATGTGGACAGGATTTATATGTTATCCCTGAAGAAATCAATGCCCGTCAATGAACATCTGCGCATACAGGGCAATAATTTTCTCTAGCGAAGAAGGAGGTACATTTGACCTCCAATGTCTGGTATTTTAGTTTGAAGGAAGTTTGATCTTTCACCCACCCATCTTGATAGGGTATTTCGGGACACTTGATTATTATAGAGGTAAAAGCTAAAAACGTATGTCGGCCAAGAGGATCAGCGTAGAATGGTGGGCCATTAAAACAGCGAACAGGAATTTTGTTCAAAGTGCCTTTATTTTAAGACCAAGTTAGCATGTTCATGAACATTGAAATTAGAGCACATAAATTAAAACCCGTTGAGTGTTAGATTTCTGCTGTTTGATTTGGCTGGGGATGAAATTCTCTCTAGAAACGATATGAACGATATACATGGAGAAAACACGTACCCAGCCGTGCGCTGACGAACTCAAAACTTTTGCAAGCTAGTCGCTACGTTCAAACAAACCGATTAACGACCAATTGATCAACGGCCAATTAAGGCAGGTAAGCTAACAAGAGTTTGGTACACCGCTCTCTGATTTGTTTACACGCGCAAAAGGGTGTTCCTTTGAGGCAAACTTTAGAAACAGCTTCATTCTACTAAATTTGTCTGTCTGTTTCCAAGGTCTTTGTCCAGATACATTAACTGCCCAATTTACGACCCAGTGGAATGGAAACTCTTGCATGAACTAAATTCGAGTTGAGCCATACTGGATCAATACATATTCTGATCCCCTTTTGACCATTCATTAGTACAGGGAGTTAGTCTAGTCCATTTGACGCGTTTAGATAATTTTCTAAAAACTCCTCCTACCACACCGGAACACGTGTAAGAGTAAGAGTGAGATAACAATAGCATGGTGCCTTTCAAATTATTGTTCCCAGAATAGCATACATACATACATACATACATACGGCGTCCATGATGGTTTTCATTTGTTCTTTACAAAGAACGTTCCGGTTGTGCTCTAACTATATTTTTAATTTTGATGCTTAGCTCCCTAATCCTCTGGAGAATTTGTACCAAAGATATCCAGCTTCATCGGTAATTTGGATAAGAAGGGAAATGACCACACACAAGCGGTCAGTCCGAATAAAATGGCACGCCCCGTTGAAAAAAAACAATGGGAGGAAAATGATAGAATTAGAGGTAGGAGGCTACTGACACGAAACTAATCGTCAATCCGTAGAACAAACCTCATCTAAATACTGAATCCACATGCGAGTCAGAACAAAGGAAGAGACTTACATTGAACACACTTACTCGCAGAGCAACAGGAGGATTTTCTACCAGTACATTCATCAGGACACCACTGACTTCGAGATTTACGTGGTTTTCGGGTAGGTAGAATAAAAACTAGCGTATTGAGTTCAGTAGACCATGCACAGTGCGTTTATTCCACGCTTACAAAACGAAGGACGAAGGGTTCTGAAACCTAAGAGGTAAATTGGTGCCTTTGTGTTGAAATATTCAGACCCAGATGCATCGAGCGTGACAACCTCTTTTGTATTGAAGAGGGAAGTTTACGTCCAACTTGAATCCACAAAGTTCATAAACTGTATTAGTGACCGACCATAACCAGCACTTTAGACATCTTTCAAGCAGAGATGATATTTGTCCAGAGTGCCTAAAACCTGTGCGAATGTGCATTTATTTCACTCGAAAAAGTGCCGTGACTCTCCATCGTGGAGGACGTCATGGACAGAAACCATTCTGGATAGTATAGCAACTCCACTAATTTGAGAAGAAGCTGCGGTTGTCTTCTGCTTGGAAACTCACTTTAGTGTTCACAAATGAAGATTCAAGCGAGGCTAGTTAAACAGTTATTTTCTAGCCGATGGTCTTTTCTACCTATTACATTACCGTTTTGAACCTTTCGAGGTCTCATTTTATTCCCCGAAAACTTGAGGTATATACCAAATGAATGACATCCGAATCGTAGCCTCGCAGTAGTCCATATACGTTTCCTACGTTTGCTCTGTTCAGTTTCATGTATGTGGTTAATTTTCTGGTCCTTTTCGCGAGTAGGCCAGATTTTACTTGCTGAACCAGGGCTTTTGGTTACTGTGCTTCCAAGTTACAAAACCCAAATTATTACCATCACAGCTCTGTTGGTTTCCACTACTTATTCTAGGTTACTCAGTAAGAAAAGTTAATTCACAATGACGGTATACTTGCCACTAACTAGCCCTGTCATTTTGTTAATGATTATGATAAGATTACATTAGTTTTCTGTAACACGAGCAGCTTTCCTAAAGATTAACTTGTATCCATTCAGGTTGCTGTACAACATATGTTGCAGCCTCACATACCGACCAATGTTTATGCTCAAGATGTATTGCTTGCTTATCGCATAGGACGATAACTATTTCAGTCACGTTCTGCTTTTCAAGATTAGGCAAATAATACACCTGCCTTTTGAGCGTTTCTTTATCAGCTCATTTCCCAGTAAGTTTCGGAAGTTTGCTACTCTGCAAACTGTGACTTATATATAGTGAGGATAAACTTGTCTTCCTTCCCGGTGCCAGGCTAGACACCAGGAAAGTCCCACCAAAATTAGACTCACGTATCCCTATGTCTTTCGTATCCTAAGGGAATCTTGCCGACAAGACTGTGTGTAGAAGTGTTCTCTATAACCCTGATTCTAAGCTATAGAATTATTCTTTCAAGTCTATATTTAAAGCATAGTGGCAAAATAATTCGAAGTTTGGGGTACCATGAGTAAATTTTTCAAAGATTTTTTTCCAACCGGTTGAATGCTAGCCCAGTGCAAGTTTGTCGTGCGGAGGACTGACGTCAAGTGCAAGTTTATTTGGGTCCACCATCATGTCTTCTGACCGACGCTTCTAAGATCAGCTGACCGCCAGATCCGATAATTGCTTGCTGTGCGTTAGCTCTGTGTGCGCGAATTCGTGATTGTGTGCCTTGGCTGGGATGTCTTCCTTTGGTACGTCGGCTAGGATGAGTCATTATTGGGATATCGGCTTTACACCTGGCCACTGTGCAATAAGTTTAAGCTGGATAGACCGGATGCAGACTGTATCACTACCACATTGAGGTATTTTTAGACTAGTTAGATTGCATGTAGGAAGGCATGCTTGTCCTTTTTACTACGTGATTGGCAAACGGAGTTGCCTGGCCTATGTACCTGGCTGGACAATCTGTACAGGGAATTTGGCAGAAGAGATGTATTGGTTGAATGGGGTCCTTAGTCCTTAAAACGTGTCGTCGTAAGGATTTATCAATCCGGGAGAATGGTTTAATATCAAAATCCCGAAGTATCTTAAGGACAACGTAGGAAATAACATCTCCATAAGGTTTCCTCAGGGTGACCACCGGGTTTTGGTCTTATTGCCTTATCATTTGGAACAGCGTCCTCACCTTTTGTTGGTTACTGAGTTAGCAATATCTTGTAACATCTGCTGATTCGTATTGGTAAACATAATAGTATGGATTCACCCACGCACAACTTCTTGGTGCTATTCAACAAGTATCCAACAACTGCACATTTGGGGATGCAGGGATGCACGTGGGATGTGGGGATTCGTAATGAAGACATCTGTGTGAATGTGTAGGTCTCCTGTGAATCCCCACCAAGAACCTACGATTAATATTAACAGATAACCAGCAACAGTCCAAGAAAATCACACTTTTTTGTTCGGCCTTCGTTTCTACGGTGAATTGTATACTAATAAGTAGTTCGTTCAAGCATTTTAAGAAGTTTGCCGTTTTTTGCGTGATATCACTGCACACTTGTCGTCGGTGCACCTTAGCCAGGTACGCGGTGGAATTGCGAAATCCCGTAAGGCCTTAGTTTGCATAAAAGCTTCCGACAATAAGTGATACTGGAGAGCTCACTGCAGCACTATCAGTCTGCCTATAAAGTGCGCTGTGAAATGTTAAATTAGTGGTGGTTATACACACCTAACTAGATCAGCAGTGGATAAGGTTCTTCTCTGTGCCTGATGTGTATCGTCACATACTCCTTAATTTATACACTAGTAAAAAGAACATTTGCATGAAAGCCGACTGCTAATTAGTCGGATTGGAAAATATTTACAAAGTTGAGTGATCCATTCACACGACCTTTTGCTAGTATAAAAAACGGCTTCAACAATTTGCTTGAGTACTCCGACAGGCTGTAAGTTGCAAAAGAAGTGGATTCCACTATAAGGCGCTCGACAGTGCTTGTTTTATGTAATTTTGGCAACCCATAGATTTTTGCGCAACGGAATATCACCTGGCTTGACCGATTTTGGGTTTTAATTGTTGCAGGTAGCTGTTGACGTAAAGTTTTGTCATTTTGAGAGGCGAAGCTTCCTCCTGTGTTTTCGCGTTACTTTAACGACCACATCTGTCTTCATTGTCCTTAGTTTGTCCACTCTGGTGACGCGGATTGACTTGCCTCTCTTCAGCGAATCTAGTAACCTTATCTCTTCAAATAGGAGTTTGCTTCCGACTAGTTTTCGGTTTTCAAGAATACTCTATACACGAAGTACACCTTATAATGAAGTATCTACTGAAAGCTTTGAAAATGTTGTCTTGTCTTATTCTTTAATTTACTAAATATGGTTACAAGATTTTCCGGAGAACCACCCTTTTTTCAAACCCAAATCAATGAACTCGTTTCACGATGCAAATCATTAAATTGCCGAAGGCTGATAGCGCCACAGTCCATTTACTACACTTGTATCGAGGAAGTATCTCCAGCTTATTGCATTCTTCAGTACTAGATAGATTTTTACCAGGGGAACGATTTACGGCCGGTTCTAAAATGTAGGCTTTTTACAAGTGCTTGCGCGGAAGCTTTCCAAATATTGTGGTTTAACAGTGCATGTTATATCCGTCTAATATTTGCCTTTTCTTGCACCTGCTTCCGGCTTGATCATGTACTGAAGAACAAGAAACACAGCGAAAGTCTTCCTAGTTTTTCTAATTCATATTTGGCACCGCCTGCTTGTGTTTTTTCACTATTCTTGTAATATCATTGATGTGCTTGACCGTATCCTGAAAACACATATTCCTTCCTAGGTTCACCGAATCCGGTTTATTAAATTGTGTGTTGCCTCTATTCAGTTTAGTCTAGCGTGCTGGATACGTTTTTGGGGTAATTCTTCCATAGTTTTGCGCTAATACATTGATAAACTTCTGTCGTATCAGATAACCTTGGTAGGGCTGAGGCCGATTCTCTTCCAGGAATGAAAATGAACTTACCAACCCTCCGGATTTACGCCAATGCAAACCATGTGCTTCCCTTGGAACCTCAGATCACTCGATTGTTTGTGCCTTGCCAGTCGTGCAATGTCTTTCGCATTATCGTTCTTTCATAGGTCATACGCACTGATTCACCCATAAGCACCACGTCGCCTTCAACAGTAACGAAAGTTCTATAGTAGCCATTTAGGCCTCGATTGAGCCAATCTCCAAACGGGACATCGCTCTCTTCAGCTGCAATTTTTTTTACGTAGACTCTAGCTAATATAATTAATTTTGACCGTTATAGATGCATTTTTCGCAAAACAAGAGTTAGTTCTGTTAACCTAAAGCGACTCCAACTTTAGTGGACTCATGCTTATAAATGTAGGAGGCGTATTGTCGCTAGTAAACTTATTTTTCAGATGCGGCAGAAAATAAGAAAATCGAATTAGCTTTTCTTTTCCACTTTGCTGAGCCTGGACTCAGCAAAAGATTTTTGAGGGCTGACTTGGTTTGTTGTAGAAAAAAGCGAATGCTCACTTCTCCGACTTGGATTCACCAAACGCAAAGTGTTTTTTGTGTCGTTTTACTGGACCCCCAAGCTTTATTGGCCCCACTCCTGTTTTAAGTGGCAGCTTTCTTGAAATCCCGAAAGTGTTTGGTACATTTGTCAACTTGCTGTTTTGGGCCCCGATGACATGTTTTCTCACCTGTTCAGGTACTGTTTCGGCCAGTTTTGTGAGGCCGTGCAAGAAACTGGTGATGCCTCTCTTCCAGTCCTCTCTATCTAGTATCTTGAGGACTGCTTCCATTAAACCCGTTCACGATGAGACATAAATGTATTGCTCAATTGCTTCCTTCCCAATCCTGTAAAAATCATGACGAAGAAAATACTACGTAATGCTCCCCGGATTAGTCTTATTATCCTGAACCGTTTCTCTCTTCCCATAAAACAAATCGTAGAACACTTATTGCCATCACTTCAGTTTGGCAAGCTATAGTTTTGTCTTTGATGAAGATCTCCTTGTAATTAAATGTACTCTTGTCTCTCCTCTTCGGTGTCCTTCGGCAAAGACAAATACCTGACCACATAGAACATTTATTCTGCCGGATCTCTTTGTCACTTGGTGGACTGCTTGATGGTTATTCCCCTTGGTCCCCGTACATAAAGCCGAGGTAGCTGTGTTCGCGACCACTTCTCAGTAACACTGACATTCTTCTCCGTTTCTTTTAACTCGTTTAATTCAGCCACGATTTCTGAATACATTGAAGTGTTTTCTATTTGTTATTCATCACATCTTCATCATTTTGAGAAATCTTTATCTCGTCTACCTCGCCTATCTCCAAATAAATCCACAACTTTTCTTCTCTAAATACGTGAAACCAATAATTTACTGCTGCTTTGTTGTCGCTCCTTGCATAATGCACCTTTCGCCTGTAGCCCTTCACCTCCACTCCTTTAAGTACCTAGAAAAGTTTCTCCACAATTTAACTTGGCCTGATCACTCTGAACTATTCTTCCAAGGCCTAGAAAACTCCGTATTTTGTCACAAAGAATCTACGTTAATTTAGTAGTCGTCATAGTTTTATGCCTGAATTTGTGTATACTTGTGTTCATCGTTTCATTCTCTAGTCATTATGAGGGCCTTCGTCCAATCAAACGAGACCTAGAACTCATTTCTGGGGCGACTTTTAGTTTCACTTAAACGCCAACGAGTTTTCTTCCAAATATACTTCATTCTTCCGGTTCACCACTTTGCTCACTTGTACTCAATGACGCTACTTTTGCTCTCCGTTTAGATCTTTCATCAGGAAGTCCCTACAGTTTCACTGGAAATATTTTCGAACATTTTCATGCCCTTCCTCGTTTTCTCATCATCCCCAGGACTGTCAAAACCCACATTCGGACGATGTTTTCGGCCCAGAGACATTTGTCCTCTGTTTCGCCAATTATGCTGCCAGGTACTTCGAGATAACTGATGTCCTACCACTAAGACAGGACTTGCTGAAATATTTCTATCTCCGTCTACCTGCATAACATACAGGGAGTTGCTATTTACCTCTAATTTGGCGTACGGGACAAATAATCAGGCAACGAATATTGTCTTTGTTTCATGATAAACCAGAGTGGTCTTAAGCCACATTTTGTCAAACGTTATTTATCGCTTTATTCCTTAATTTCAGGCCGGTATTCTAATAATAACTTCTTGCCCACCCTACATTAGAAATCCACTTAGCGAATATTCCCCTCGCTTAAGTATGATGCTAAGAAATGTGCGAAACGTCTTCTTCTTGGACGAGCATGGAAAATTTAACGTCACCGGCATGCTTTTTGATCAACCGGTAAAAATGGGATTATTTGTGACCATTCTCAGCATATGTACCGCATGTATTTGGCTATGACCTATTTTGCACCCCAGGTTAAAATTCACTTACTTAGACCTGGTTGCCACTCCTTTGGGGATTTATTTCGTGATTTATTTTTGAAGATAGCATAATCCATTTCAGTGCCACTATACCTGATACGAGAGCCTGTGTTCATCCTAGAGCGGCTCCCTATACCAGTTGCCGGTAGACTTATTTTATTTTAGCGATAAGTTCGGAAGCTACCGTAAAACAGAATGTTCACAATAAAACTGCTCTTCGAAAACCCACGACCGGTTTCGCCCTTTTTGGGGCTCATCTGTTGGGCACAATCCCCGAGTTTCCGTTCTACATGAGCTCCAAATGTACGAACCTAGCGAAATACACACAACTGCACACTCAAATGAATCCCAATACCATAAAAGGGTGGTTCAGCTGGGATCGATTTTGGTCCCCAGTAGAAACAAATCTGGTAAACAAATAAGTGTACTTTGCTAAAGTTTTCACACGTTCTGCCATTTATACTTCAAGTTTCTCACTTTTTTATTCGAGTGCCATCAACGAATCCCAAATAACCACTTTTCGGTGATCCCAGAAAATTTGTAGTACAATTGGTAAATTTGTTACTATGTCACGTTCCGCCTTCGGTACGAAAGCATCTCCAGGACCAATTGGTCGAGATTTATAGCGTACTAAGACCAGTAGGCAAGGACCTTTACCACTAACAAGCTAAATCAGTGTTAGATTAGTGAGGTAAGTAATTGCTACGGTCAGTAGACTAAGGGTTTACGATTTCATAAAAACGCAGCTGAAGATTCCTGCCGAGCGTCGTGTACGTTTATTGGGCTATGTTTCTGAGTGAGTCTTACGAAAATTGCGTTAATAACTTTGATCTGAATGATCTGCTTGCTTTAGATCCAACCACGTACGTTGCTGACCTCATTCGAATACACACCGTAATATGGTAAACCATATGATCTAAAACTGCCCTCTGCAAGCTTGTTACCTTGACTTACTGTGTGGTATTGGCAATGGGATGCTTGGAAGCTTCACTGCAAGTTATCGAGCACTACGGTTTGAAACATAATGTCCCTCTAAATCTTTCACGGTAGCATCGCCATCAGGGAGGCACTGACCAGTGCCTAATATGCACCCACATTTGTTGATGAATTGCACCTTCCAAATAACCTCAGATGTTCTTGTGTTCTGTATCTTCGGGAATCTACTCAATTTTGGGGCTAATGTACTTTCCCAATACCGCTTGGTCAAACCCATTTGGTATCAGTTTTCTTAAGGTTCAGTTGCGACCTCAATTGGGGTCATTGTTTTGTCGACTCGAATGAACATGGATCAGGTGATTCGAGCGTACATACTGGGGTGAGCTGACGAGTAGTTAAAGATGGTACTTGTGCCCGCTGAATTTTGATAAATGAAAGTTTTTAGTTTACCACCAGTTTTATTTGTGCTGTGGATCAGAAAGCTCAGTTAGCCCGAAACAGACAATATCCCTACAGTACATTTTACATGGGGATTGTTAGTTCATGTGTTTTCTTAATGTGTGGGTTGGTTTCAATCTGAATGGCTCATGAAACCCCATGCAGGAATCCGGCAAGCTCATTTAATGAACTTGCAGCATTCACCATTGCCTTTAGCGAAACATCGGCCTTGTAAATTCTCGACGCCATATAATTCCCACATGATTTGTCACATATCTTAAATGACCACCAAGTTCAACCTTTCTTTTCTTTACTATCCACGTAATGGTGCAACAGCGAATATGTCTGCTTAATCCGTTGGCTAAATTCTGTCTGACTTTTTGTAGATTGCTTATCTTATCTGTGGCCACTGATGCCTTACTCTGTCTCAAAGTATTTGATGTTCTTCGCATAGGTGAGGCCATGTTCTGGTCTCTTGGCTAGCCAAATACGTATTAGCTTCTCAGAGTAGGAACATCGTATGTCAGAACGTTTTATCACGGGTCGGTTTACCATTTCGACCAAACTCCCCAGCCAAGCTCTGCCGTGTCAAGCCCCCTATAGCGAAAGCAAACGATCAGTCATCATTTTATGACCATAAAAGAAAGGGTTCCCAGAGCATCGATTCACTGGTTATTCTCTTAAGCTGCAAAAAATACGTACTAGTATCATAGTGAATAAGAGCTGAATTCACTGACAAGCACCTACGTCTATAGGGAAACTGCCTCAGCCGGTCGCGTTGGCGACCGCACCAGATAGATTAAATTCACCTGAGCAGTTGTGTGTAAATCAAGTGCAGACATGTATATCTTCATCAACAGCAATAATATCAGTGTTCGGTAGTGATACTTCGCTGATATGGCATCAAAATAATGGTAATTGTGTAATTAATGGTCGTACGTGGGTTGGGATACTGTCAGAGCGCCCAGACCGGGGAACACTGGGTTCCTCGACCAAAACCTTTGGCACAAAAGCAAGATCACAAGACAGTGGTGTTTGAATGGAAATGCAAGCAAATTACCATTTAGTATAAACGAGCCACCGTGTATGTTTTAACCCAAAACCTGGTGGGGCAGGGGACTTGGTCAGACTTCTAACCACCATCCAACCTGGTATGAGAGACTCTGTGAGAGTCGCCTGGAAACCCCCCAAGTATAGCCCACAGAATGGCCAAACAGGAACACCCACATTTCCTTCTCACTCAGGTGTTCACAAAATCGCCACAAAATTTAGTCAGAGGTTGACCATGAAAATACGGTATGAGAGGACTAGGATATGCTGCTCAGTATTCGCATAATGGAATTGATTTCTCGAAAGCTACGACATTTGCCACTTCATAGTGTAGGATGTCTATGTATAGTGAGTGATTCCGCAAATTATCTACACGAGTGGTTTGTTTAAGTGAGCGAATCTTCAAGGTCATCAAACACCACCGACTGTGAATACCTTGCCTAATGTAATAAGATATCGCGAATCGCCGAAGAGGGTGAATCACTTACGATGGACGGGAACTGCAGATAGTTGTCAGTTGACCTTATTCGTTGAACTTTCTAGAAACTACATGGCCCTTGTGAATGCAAAATATCCCGAGGTGCCACTCCTGTAAATAATTTTTGCTATATATCTGCTTGACTGCTCGAATACCGAAGTTTGTGTTCAGGTACCTCGATAATTGCTATTCCGAGTTAAAATCGTGGAAGCCGCACTCATTATTGCCGGATAACTCGTTCAATTTTGTTGTTAAACAGCAGAGTGCTCCATTGTAACTTGCGAAATATGCCAGGACGACCATGACGCCGATCATAGCGGACAGCTGATCGAACCTAGCTGACGTTCAGCAGAGCCCCGTAGATGCCCAACTCCTCTTCGGTTAGCCGTCGATTTACCGGAAGCCGATCGTACAACAACTTAGAAACCTTATGGTTGTGTTCCAGATAATACGAGGTGACTGAAAGATGGTCCCCATGCCTCCTCAGACAAAAAAGCACTGGACAGCCTGTGCTTCGCGTACTGCTTGTTAATGCGAAATACACTCAGCTTAGTAGCTTCTTCGGATTCCCTGAATTTCCGTTTGTCTTACTTGACGCCTGCTGCATTTGTAGTACACCCATTCGCAACGCAAAGCAGCGTTGGTACTTCGATTACTGGATGAACGCGCAAATATTACATAGTTATCCTCGATGCATTCATTTAACGCCTTCTAAAACGCCGTGAAGGGTGAAGAGGATACAGTCCCCAATTTCGCAACAAACACACATGAAGGCACTTATGAAGCCATAGCACAACAAGCTCAAATTCAAATGCACGCCAAAAATTTAGAAGGGAGATTAATTAAAACAAATCGCAACAAAATGAAAGTAGACTGGGGTGATCTTTGGTCTGAGCATACATGCTACAACCTGCAGCATTTTGGCGTAAGAAGTTCTACTGCGCTTGCAACCGTTTCGCAGATAAAAGCATTGTGCGTCTAAGGTGCGGCCATGGATATAATTCATTACCACTTTTCATGAAACTCTTCAAAATGGGATACTGGATGAAGTTTACAAGACAACAGCGTACATCACACTTAAAGCAAAGTCCATGGGTATCCACAAGGTCATTTTTGGCGTGGGACACAATGTAATGAAAAGAAGCTCAGTAAACCACGATTTCGTGCCAAACGTTCCTCACACAAGCCACCTTTATGAACGGTCGGACGCCAAAAGGGATCCAAATGAACAATTTGCCCAGCAGATTTTTTAGATAAAGACTCTCGTTGTTGTCGTTACGTGCATACTCTTCTATATGAAAATGAGCACAGGGATGAATCCAAGAAGCTGCGGGATACTCGGGGCATAAATTAACTTTTCATGCCTCGACTTCCCGGTGAGCAAAAACAGCCTGCTTTTCAACCGGCCAAAGCAACTTCGTGGTCAATGTGATTTTTCTTATCTGGTCGAAACAAGTCACCGAATTGGCTGGCTAAAGTACTCACTGTATTCTTTCAAGTTTGTATCAACTTTTAACTCCTGTAAGGAAGGCTATTTCTTTAAGTGGGCTGCAGCATGCAG
>SJOL01007074.1:153757-209046 GCA_004794785.1 Opisthorchis felineus
TATATATATATATATATATATATATATATATCTTGTTGCTTTATCCCCGACTACAGAGATTAGAAGAAATGCTAACATGTTGCAGCTAGTGTTTTTTCACCTCTAACTAGGAATTTGTATTAGACAACCGTTTACCAGAACGTCCGTAGCGAACTGATAAATACTGTCTCGATGAGCTGCGCACAAAGTGCTAGAAGACATAGCCATATTGAGTGAAACTGCGACATTCTCTTGTGTTTAAGCACCCTGTGTGTATTCTTGCTTCTACATGCACATTTAAAAAAGGCACAGAGGAAACCACTCCATTTCTCGCCACTTAGACTACTTGTTAACTGACAACCTTCTGACTTACTGTTGCACTAGAAAAAATGCAACAATTTAGGCTGAATAAACTTGTAACACTGATAATGCGCAGCAAGCTGCTGATAACTGTTTAAGAGTGCGGACGTATGGGTACTCGACGATGTCATTCTTCGACACAGGTACATCCATTCTTTGGCGCCTTTTGTGTTGAGGGCTGTCGTGGTTACTAATTTCACTATTGTGTGGCATGCCGGTTTTGGAAATAAAAAAGCGGACCACTATTCATGTGAAAATTTTAAAAAGATATGATTTCAAGCTAGATCGAATAAAACAAGCAGGCTATGAATGTTCATCGCCGTTAGGTATTCCAAAGTTTCAGTGCTGGAACGTTCTCTACTATTTATTTACTCAGTTTTACTCAGATGTTCAGCCATGAAGTACAAACCGTACAATTTGAAACAGATCTTATGGAGGGCTATGTGATCCACCAGCTGAAATATCGTCTACTTTGAGGTAGTCTCCTGATGAGTAACATAACATGATTTATTCCTGTCGACGCCTGTAATGCAATTTCATATGATTAAGGTAAGAATTGGAGAAAATAATCAGTCGTTAGTGGGACTCCGCTCAACCTGAATCATTTTTCTACCCAATAAGTTATTTGAGCTCTACAGGCGACATGCATCTAGGTTCCATTTCGGACGCTAGCATGGTTATCCGCCAGCAGTCTCATTTTTCCGAACCTGATTGTTTTAGGTAATAATACAAATAAAAAATCCTTAAGTCTCCTTCAATTTTCAAATGAATTCTTGCTTCTTCAAAGTTACTGACTTAACCAACAACCTATTTCATTGACCCTTCCGGGCTAGAAGACTCCCTTTGGGACAGTGTTTGCTATTAAAACGTTAAGCGCTAACTTTAAGTTGTATGACATAATTAGATCCTTGATTGGATCACCGTAATATTTCATTTTCGAATATGGTTTGTTTCAGCAACTGTTTCAATGCCAGATAGTCGTGGAATAAAGCAGGCTTTAAAAGACTGGCCTGACGAATTCATTTAACATTCCACTTATTTTCCTCAAAGTAAAAAACCATGCAAAACCGGGTGGAAAGATGTGCGTGTAAATAAACGAACGACTAAATAAACATTAATTATAGTATACCACTTTTCTGACACTTTGATAGATTAATTAATAATCCAACATATAAACAGCGTGAGCTGTTAGGAAAAAATCATCCTGCGCTGGGAATTTCTTGGAGGATCCTGAGATAAAATATTACAAGATGGGATTCAAACTAAAGTGCTCGGAACTGAAAACACCATTTTTATTGAATCTTAGCCTGAGTACAGTGGTTTTCTATCGATTTACAAAACGCCGTGTGAAGATGCAGTGTTGCGTATTATCACATTTTATTTATTATCTTCATTTGTAACAACGTAAGCAATGTATTCCTTCTTATTCGTGTGCAAAAGCAAACCTCTTATCCTCAAAATATATGCGACGAAATTCTTAATTTCACCAGAATGTTTCGCATTTTTACTTTGTGGTGTGACATGCAGAAAAACGTTTTCAACTAGTTCGTACGTGTTGTTCCAAAGCAGACAAGTAACAAACCTTGTTTTACATTTTACTCCGATATTATTGTAAGAGTGTTCGCCAAATTTCGACTAATCCCACCTTGCTGCATCTGGGCACACAGCTTTGACGTGGCCGATTACATTAACTAGTCGGCGTAGTTTCTGTATTCAGAAAAACACAAAAGCAAGGAAAAGGGAACGCTTTTTGTGTCCCTGTGAAGAACGGGCTCCTTGGTGACGATCTGCGAGCAGTGTAACAATGGATTAACACGTAGTCGTTCATCCCAAAGGAGTTTTTTTGGCTGAAACTTACAGATGCCTTCATACTAAAAGGATTAAAGTATGGATTAATACACTGGTTTCCATGTGCTTCCTGCATTGCTTGAAGTGATCATTGTCTCATGTGGGTACGTTCAGATTTATTGCACCAAAAGTTGAAAAGTATATGAGGCCCTATCTTTTATAAGGCAAGTGTTGCGTTTTTCTTCGTCGCAGAATAGCACAACTGCTAGCCATTTTCTTATATGTCCTCTAAATGTGGATACCCATGCATCATGAATAACACAGAAGTTTGCTTGGTTGTGCCGTCACTTTGCATTCACTTACCTCTATGAGGGACCATTTGCCCGAATGTTGGAATGAATGAGAATGAATATGTTGGTCATTGTTCTGTTAGGAATGTTGCTACCGAAAAGTAAGTTGGATGTGATGCACTATTTTACACAAACCATTGACTTTGACAAATCTCAACCTGTTCGCATTCTGGAGGCATGCTTTGGAACCTCGTCTGAGCTGACTATGTGATGTTTCTATTAAGCTGACTGTACTGTATCGGAAATGCTAAACGACCCGGTAATCAAGACTTCACATCACTTTCCACATGTGCTCTAATACCGTTGCTCACTCAAATATTTTCCATTAATCTAACGTAGCCCAACGTCAGAATCAGTCATCACCGTCTGCATCAACAAAAACATTGATGCATTTATGAAAGTAATCGGTCCCAATAAGGAGATAAAACAAAGAGATGGGGACTTATTACATACAAGCCTCATGCCTTTATGGAAAACTGGTAGGTGCAAGACAATTGAGCCTTTCAAAACCACTGAAGTAAACACACATGAAAAACTCGTATTAATAGAATGTAGTCAGGTGGCTATGTCAAGCAGTAACAACAAGCAAACGGTGTACTCTGTTTCTGACAATACGACTGTAGTTCGTATGTTGATGATGTCTGTACCAAATTTACGTGTAACAGCAGGAACGCCGTTTAGGTTGCCACAAACACATGTTAACCGTTCGAAAAGCTCAAGGCCATTATTCATTATTTTCAGAGGGAACTCGAACCGCAGGACTTTTGATTTTAACGCAATTATGTGATTCTGATGCCCAGGTTCACGGTCATTTGGAGAGTAAATTTCACGAGAACAATAAAAAAATTAAACGAAAGTGAGGAGAGGGGACAATGTTGGCGGCAGGTGAGTGTAAACCACAAAGTGACAAAAAGTATGAAACTAGTGGGCGCGAAGGTCATCCAACAATTTTTAATGCCAAGTTTCGTAGAAGATGGAGTTCACGGAGTCAAAGGCTCAGGTAAATTTAAGGGAAACTGCAATTGTTGGTTAGCGATACGCGTCACGCTGCCGATCCCTTTGACATAGTGTGACGATACACTCACAGGCTCATAAGCCCGCTCAAAATTGTCCGTGGTTTTCTTGGATGTGCGTCTAGTGCGATGAATATCCGGGTCTTGTTGTGTAATAAATCCTCGGTATTACCTTTAAACACCTCAGTATCAGCCGGATTTCATGGACCTATTTTGTCTACACGGTAAAACTGTTTTTGAACAACCTAGCCTCTCCGAGTTCCACGGCTTTCTGATTCCTCCATGTTTTTCTATCCGCACCGAAGCCCCGCTATAAATGACGTATAATAGACCATCTATCCGTGTCGGTCCCAACATCCCAAGGGGTATAGCATGCCGCATCAAACAGCGCTAGTGACTGTTCTGAAAACAACTAATCATCTTTTGCGGATAGGAACACGTCGTGCTGAAATCAATAACCCATGCCTTCGCAGCTTCACCAGGGCTGTTTTGAGCAGTTTGTTTAACGTGTGTTGTAATTTTTTTCATTCTGTTGCTGTGATGGCGAATTAAGCGACTGTTACCGAAACTGAATTTTCTGACATTTTAACCTTACTCTTCCTGAAATTCAAAATTCGACTTATTTTCCGCGAGTAAACTGGATGAAAAAATGCTTTATAAAGTGATTTGCAGCAGAATTCAATGGAATGTTTCCACGATCTAAAAGAAGCTTAACCACTAGGTTAGCTGAGGAGTTACAGAATATTCCTTGGTACTGATCCTGTCTCCTGGTTTTTATGAGGAAGAAGTCAGATACTTCTTGTTATCTCAACAGCACTGTCGAAACGATATGGTGGTTTCTGCTGAGAGGAAAGGTATACGTACTTCAGTTAAGAGTTTGCTCCGAAAGCAGTCATCCTGTGTCGAACCCCCAAGAAGCATTGTACATGTCCTTAACCTTTGTTGAAAATCTGCAGCAGGTCTTGTGAATCGCTTCAGAGACTCAGAACAGCGATATCGGCTAAATGTTCATAGCTGAACATTACACCAATAAGCTAAGGGTAGCTGATTGGAGGTGCCATCGAATTATGCTTATAGCGAACCCCATTCTTCAAAATGAATGGAAAAGTAAAATCTTGTAAGCCTCATTAAATAAGTGATCACAATTTAACTTCATATTGTCTACAAACTTAAAGATTATGGTAAGCGATGTTTCGCACAAGAATTTAGATGGTTCAGGACACCTAAAACTTGAACTTCAGCTGAGAACTCAACGTTGAGGGCAAGCCACTTTGAAGGCAAGTCAAATTCAACAACATAAGAAACCGGGACGCATAGTAATAAGCCAAATGGTGAACCTGTGAAAGAAGTTTTCATGTGGTGGAATTCTGTCGAAGGTGTTGGCTGAAGCCGAAAAATTGAGTAAGAAGCAATCTATTCCTTATTTCATTCTCTCATGATATAATTCTTCTTGGGAGAAACTGAAATAAGGTTTTTTGTGATATCGCATTTGCGATTTCAATAAACCGAGTAAAGAATAATTTGTGATGCAGTTGAATTGGGAATAAAACCAGCTAAGCGTGGCAGCCTTTTCAGTCTGGTATTTGTAAGAGTCCGTTTTTTTCAACTTGCTAGTCTTATTCAAATGTTAACATCTAGAAAAAAACCTCACTGTTTTTCAGTAGTACGATCAACAGTCCTTCGGTATTACTTAATAACAAGACCTACTAAGGAAGTCCGTAACTAGTCAACTGAATACTTCACGCTAGCGCAGAATTAGCCTTTCAGTAGGTATCAGGCAATCTGCTAACTTAACACTCTAATGTCTGCAACCAGCAGATAGTAAACTAATTAGACCAATCATAGAGCTATTCATAGGGATATTCAGAATGAATAAATCAAGTCGGCGTCTGGTTCTGAATGGTGCGAAAGTTGAAATATTTTTTTTGCTCAAACCAAGCTCATCTCCATTAGGTTTACGGTTTGGAAGAAATGTGTTGTGGTTCGCGTTTCAGAACAACATGACCACACGTTTTCAAACAAAAGTTGCAAAATACATAGTCGAAAGTTACTCCAAGCTAATGGGCGTAATTATGTGTAGGGACCTGCGGGATCTGTAGAATTTGTGTTCTTGCCACTCACATTTGAACAGTCCTTTTCTTATCTCTGCTACAGGTAGCAGACAAGAAAGGATGGTAAGGCAGACTGAATCTCTCGTTTGGAATATTCTTAAGCAACTGGATTTGCTGTAAGGGGGTCGTCTTATGTTTCAGTTGGTGCGATATTCGAGATATCATGATACATTCTATGGACATGATGCACTGCTCAGGTGAGTAGAAAATGAAAATGGTAAAGTATGCACAAGGGATAATGGTTGTATTAGTTCTATTGGTACCTACTGTCACAGGAAATTTCGAAGTAGCTATTTATTCTAGATAACATTTACCGGGTCGATAGATTTATTTCGCTTGTTTTGCAAGTGCAATTTACTTGTAAGCCAAAACCCAGACACGTTTTTTATTTATTAGGAAGTTAAACATTGATGAACAGCATGTCTATCAACATGGGTTTTCCGAAAATTCGTCGTGTGTAAAATATCGATTTTGTTTGAATGTCATTCGATAAGTAATGCAAACAAGGGGAAATAAATTTCGTCCTTGGTGTAACATCATTAATTTTTGAGCGAAAATGACGATAGTCATGAAAGTAAAGCCATGACAAATCCACATATACAGCTCAGTAACGAATGAGAATCCAGTAGTGTGTTAAGGAAACCAATTGCAAACTGATTTGGTTTTAAAGGGAGACTCATCGGAATCCGAGCTGAATCTTTCGTTTATGATGTTCTTCAACTTATTTTACCACAAAAACGGCCCCATGTTTTAGTTGGTACGCTCCTTGGGATATTGTAATATATTCTTCTGAAAGAATACTACTCCTAAGTTTGCTGAAAACACTTCGACAACCTACGATAGTTTGCCCTACTTTGGGTCCATCAGCTTGACGCATTCTACGAGTTTCCGTTAACCTTATGTTCTAATTAAACCCGAACTACACGGAGTTAACAAAATAACCTCATTTGTACACTAATTTGGATTTAACGACGGGCTCAGCTGAATACCAGCTGATTCTCCTATTTGCCTACCTAATGAGCTTCAAGAGGTGTGAAGCTGGCCGTGGGCAGCTTCTCACACCATCTTTCAGTAAACCACTGAAATAACCTTTCTTCTGTATCAGTTGGCAAACCAAGTTAACAGTTTTAAATTTGCCAACTAATTTTTTGTCCTAACTAGTTACCTCATCTTGTAAAGTAAATGTTGCAACCTGTTTGTTAGCTGAGTCGGAATAGCCAAACCTCAAGGGACAAAACATCATTAAGTTGTTACCTGTTGTTATTGGCCCCTGCACCAAAAGAATTGCTGACATTAGTAGTTTCCTTTGAACGGTCATCAGGACATTAAAATGTAAAAGATATGCGAGCGTTTTAACTTCTGCGTGATAACTTATAAAATGGTTTGTGAGGCTAAAATTACATTCGAAATTCCTACGCTGACCACAGAGTTGCTTCCTATCCAACGATTCAGATGTTAGCCTTGTATATTTGTTAATCACTTCTCACCACGAACAACTCTTCCCAAAAATAAACACTTCCGTATAGGACAGAAGTCTGGCGGCACAAGTGTTTTCCCATTATAGTCCTCTTAAGAAAAACAACCTCCAAAGCAGAAGCAACACTATACAGCCCAAAAGTAATCATTTCACTCGTGAGGGGGAAACAGTACAATCAGGATTCTTTATTTCATCGAACTGGATTAAAAAGTCAACTGTAATAAAGAGCACTTGGTTATGGTCACTGCCGACAGAATATCCCACCAGAACAGCGGGTGCTTTGCAGTCAAACGTCACTTGTCCTGGCGTATAGCTCGATTCCTCAAAGCATCTAACTCCCGAGATATGACCTCCGGATAAAACGATTCTAACTAGGGTTTAACTTGACGTTTACCAGTTTCTTGTAGTTTTTTATTGCTTTTGCTGTTGTAAAAATATACTTGCGTTAAGTTATATTGTTTTTGGTCCTCCTTGGCTTTTTACTGGGTGACACAAAACCCGCCGTTGTTGAGAGGAGTGGTAGCACACCACATACCCACCATTCCACATACCTATGTAGATTATGCGCTAGTAATGTATACGCAAAGGTGACAAAAATATAAGGCATTCACGCCAACGAAATATCCCATCGCGACGACGGCGACGATGAACGCCACCACCATCACGACCCCCAAGACCGTCAAAACCCCCACCGTCTAAAAAGATTCAAACGCTAACTGATACATCAGCATTTGTCACCAGTCCTTTGATATCTCTACGGAAGTAGAAAACAGGGGTTGAATGCTCCTAAAACGGATATTACTAGCTACAGTTCGGCTTCTAGAAGTTCTTTAAAATATCCACACAGGAATGCAGCCTGCACAAAACCAACTTTATGGTTCAGTTTCCTTTCTTTACTTCTCAGAGCTTTTGAAAATCCGGATCAGCCTCACAGGTGTATAGGTTACAATTTTACATAAACTTTTTCAACTTTTTTGTGAAAACCACTGGTGCACCCATCCTGAAACAAACTTTGTGCGGCTCAGAAGAGTCCGGACATCAATAGGTGATCCGGTGTCAGACTCCTTTGATACGTACTCTAAAACGCTGTCTTGCACGTGCACACACTCTCACGAGAAGACTACAAGGCAAACAAACTGAAACAAGTACATTTTGGCGAGACCCACCAGAACTCTGACAATTGTATGGAGGATTGAAAAGCTTAAGAATAAGCCACAATCCTGGCCAACTATGTTTTGGTTTGACAGCGGACAGTACGCAAGCAACAAGATCGATGTGCCTATGGGTGCGGCAAAACAGCGGATGCAATCGCAGCCAAGAATGTTGAAAATGATAATGGAAGAACCTCTTGTGATAATATCCAGCATCCAATATGAGGCGGTGTTATCTCTTACTGGGGATCAGATAACCCATATTGTTGGTCTGACTGAAACACCCATGTAGCTGTAATGAGACTCGGCTTCAGTACAACACAGTTACCAATGAGAGAGACCTCGCAACAGTCAGGTATGCTGGGAAGCTTGTGGTGAACTGCTGGTGAACCTGCGTGGTAGACGATATAGGTAACGGATTCCCACGGATGAGTCTTTGCATGAGTTGTCGCATGAAGTAAATAAACATCTGCCCAGAGGTATAATCCAAAAAAACATGCACTGGAAGATCATGCAGAAGTGCTCATTCAGAGGGTTTTCTTACCTGCTTAAACCAAAACAACTGCATGTTTTTGTCTCTCAATTTACATTCCAGTGTCAGAAGGTTTCACCAAGTGGGCTGGGGTCACCCTTGTTTGGAACGTGTGAATATGAGAAAAGCCATTACCACCGACTGAAACGCAGATTTAGTCACGAATGGATGAATACGACTTTTAGTGGCGACGATAAATTTGAGCAGAAAGGTCAGAGTTGTGTTTGCAAGGCAAAAAGAACAGAGAAAATGGTGACCGAATTCACAGCGGAAGATTGTATGTGTGTTTTGCATTCGCATTTGCCCATCAGTCGAAAAGCTGCAAAAAGTTTGACAAGTTTGCTTTGGTAATTTTTGTGCACACATTAAATTGAGACACCCGCTTGGCTGACTCTACAGGCGTGTCCTGGAGTCAGATTCACAACCAGTGTTGCACTCACACTTAGCTAATCTCACTTAACGGGCCTAAATTATTTTTGTACGGTTTGCTGGTATCCGAAACTTATTCACCCTTCAACACTGGTTGGGGCACCGGGCGCTTGCACATGGCTGAGGCTATTCAAGCGGTTTCGCGCAGCCGAATCTGCTACTGTATCTGGTTGTCCCCTCTTAATGCCTTGTTTGGACCACATTACTTTAAATGCTATGGGTCTGTGGATCCGCTGAAAACCTCAGACACGGAGACCTATGGTTAAATTGCCAGAGATGCTCAGTCAACCCAAGTATGATGGACACTCGCACTGCACTAAGCAATGGGGTACTAGCTTCACCCGTCAATTCCTTCACGTTTGAGTATAGAAAACCTTCTTCACTGCTTAAAGTTAACCATTTTGACTGTTGTGGAGATACAGGCTATAACGGAAACATGTAGTGACCTCGCCCACTCGTACCGCAAACTTTGCACTTAACACAAGGTAGCTGGGTTTACTAGCCTTTTCTCAAACTACACGGGCCATCATACATCCACAGTCCGATCTAGGAAAGACTGGCTATCCCACGACCCAGTAAGAAGAGAACTTGCTACAAGTGACTAGCTTCAATCAACAGGCGACGGTTGTTGATCCATCAGAGTGTATAAGTGCTTGCGCAAGCACGCGTTGTAATGCACCCATCAAGGGTATATGCCACCAGCTCGCCTATTCGTGTTCGTTTCCTCCGGAGCTGGTTGTGGACTGGTGTACCAGTGATTTGTTCTCACAAAAAGACGGGGATTTTCCGAACGCGCGGGATAATCAGGCCTCAAGTGTACTGCAATGCATTCTGTCTGGAAAATCAGCCAACGACACGACGCCAACGTAGATAATAAATTATGGTACAGTATTTCGTCTTTGCGGTTGCAAGCAATTAGGTCAAAAATGTTCGCACCGAAGCCGTTGTTTCGGTAACCATAAATGTTTTTCTTTAAGGGAAAGCCTATTAGTTGGAAATACGACATAAAATACAGAGGGAAATCCATTCGTGGCATCCTAAGATAGACTGCGAGAAAAGCTACGAGATCGTACATCTGAGTCTGTCGGACCTTCATTGTTTATTGAAAATCAGGGCTAATCACCCCATTTGTATGGTATAAAGGTGCCAATGTAATCCCGACAGAGTTGGTGGGAGAACACAACAGCAGGATTAATGTCCATGGAATCAGCCTTGTATCATTTGCCCTAGGTAATGGAAAAAGGTCATCCTGTCCCTAAAAAAGCGTTCATAATTTTCGTGGACCAACAATACGTGATTGACTAGGGAGATGGAATATAAAAAAAGCCGCTTCGAAATCCGTAACTTGATTCGCCAGAAAATAATATTTAGTGAAAATGCTTCTATGGTGCAAATGAATTGTGATACATGGGACATAACTGTTCCAACCTCTCGCTTCACAAATATGCCTCAGATGAACTAAAATAAGCCATGTAGAGCACCGAAGTATTGTGGAAGTGCGGCCTTCCAGTTCAAGTCCGGGTCATGGTAGTTTCATGTAGCACATCAATGTGTAAATCCACACAATTATTGAACCCTCCGGGAGTAAATTCAGGTTTATTTGGGGAAATGATTGATATTCCACTGGTCATGCGGTTATGTAATCCAGTTTCTTGTGTGTAAATTTCTTTCAAAGCCTCACATTGTTGTATGATGGGGTAAGTGTGATGTTGATTGTTTTATTCTATTCTCATTATGTACGATAGGATTTCTCATTTTGTTGTTTCTGTCTATAACCCATGTCCCCTCTTCTTTTTCCCTCTGGGTGTAAACCACTCTTTGACCTAAGTATTACGCACGTAGTTCAGTAGAGCCTTGTCATCTTGTGGTAAATTTTCTTGACCAGGTTCGGACTATGGGTATGAGTACTGTTTACTTGTACTGGCTCTCATTTGGAATTGGCACTGCGTAACGCGCCAAGTAGGAGCCGGCGTGACCCCGCGATTTAGTGTTTGTACCCTTTTATCATTTTTATTATTGTATTCAATACGACGCCTTTGTTAATAGACCTCCAAATGAAATACACAGCTTTTGGGGGTTTGTGCGCTTCTCAATGCTGTCCAGTTGATTGTCGAAAAGAATCACATAGATTTGCCTCTTACTTTTGGAGTGAAGATTGTTTCAGTGCCTACCAAAGTATTTGCAACAAAAATGGTGCCGAATATAACCTGCTTACTAAATGTGACTTCCCATATCGCATTTCCTATGAAATCCAATCCGAATTATTTGGAGCGAAGAAAACATCATCAACCAACCAGTGGTGCATATTCGACTCTTCTTAGAAGTTCACGACAATCCTAATCTACGGTGAAAAACGGCCGGTAAACACTTTGGTCTTATTTCGCCTCTGTTGGGAATCATCAGCCTCGTACGTAGCACAAGTTCCTAACAAGAATAGAACAGCAGTCTTTCGACTGTTAGCAGGATTATGTAACATTTGGCCACGAATGTTGGTGCTCACATGGCAAATTCATATTCTTACATACATAACGCGTCATATAGAGAACTCATTGATGACTGCATCGCGCTCCTGAATTGAAAGCTAGATTGCCAGACGTATTTGTCTATTACGGAATCGGTTATGCTGTGTAATTAGTACACACGTTTTTGGGATGTTAGTCAGGAGGTAGCTGATCTGTTCGTTGAGTTTGACAGTCAGATTGCAAACTTTTCGGCATCATACGAGGAGACGCCTTCAATGGGCGTTTCGGTAGGTAATTCCTCCGACACTTTCTGTTTATATGGTTTCCATATAACTTGTATATTGTTTCCTAAATAGTGATCGGAACTGATATGAAAACACATTCATAAACTGCCTCAAGCAAGAACGATAAAAAGCATGAATTTATAGAGCCGTGCCACTGAGATCTTCCCAGTTCGTCATGCGGTCAAGACAAAATTTTTCGGGAACCATCAGGCTCAAAAGCTACATAAAAATCCATAAAAGGAACCGTCAGAATGTGTTAGGCAAACACAAAACGGTATTGGTAAGACGAAGGCTAATAAAGTTTATAAACAAACAGAACACGGACCAAGAAATCAAAGGCCTAAAAAGCCTAAAAAGCCTAAACTTGCAAGGAATAACCCCTACCGAGCTCTAAGAAAGTCTCGACATATAGTGACGAAACGTCTATCAGCTGAATATTAAGCCTGGCGAGCAGATCATCTGCATTGTGAGCAATAACTAACTATAGCAACATGCTAATAACATCTCGACATGCACCCAACATCCATTCCATGGGATGTATCCACTCAGATTGCTTCTGTCAAACACGATATAATCACCTCTTCACCGGAAATGACTTGCAGCATGGTAGAAATCATTCGGCCGCTATTTTGAGTTTTAGAGAGAAGTGAAGGAAGTCAAGATCATTTTCATGAGACCTTCCAATTTCCTTTGAATGGCGGTGATATGACCAGATGGCACAAAGGGGAAACAAAAGTATGGTAACACTTTTAATTTGTCTATAGTGCGAACACTAGACATTTAGCAATTTTAAACTTCCGTATACGATTGTTGCACCTGTTCACCAACATGATTCATTTATTCATTCACCCGCAATGATCTCAATCAGGGTGAGTTGAATGCTTGCCAGAACAAGAAGTGTCAAGTCATAACTCGGTTTCCCCTACCGCGTTAACGGCAATTTATAAACTGTTGATTGTGCGGGTGGAACAGCCATTCAGACTAAAAAACAGGCTGATCACTCGTAGGGTAAGTTAGATTAGTTTAAGAAAGGTCATTGTGAGACCTGGCGAAAGCATCAGGGGGAACAAACTGCACCTCCAATGAGAAAATGACGTTTTGTATGTTGTCAAGGGTCCCAAACTAGTTCTCCTAAGATGTCAAAGAGGAGGTTTCCGGATGCATGGTTGCTGTACCAAGTGCTTTGTGAATGGTTTGGCCTCCTTAAGATGGTTTGTGCGTGTTTAGGGAAACAATATGTCGAAATTGAAATCTGTCGTGCGCGTGTCGTTATATATATTTCCATCTCTCTGGAAAATTCATCCCAACCAGGTCATAGTAACACATCAAATACACTTTGGAAAACTACACAAAATTTGGGATGGAGTGCTTAATACTGCGTGTTTCGACACATTTGTTAGCTTGCTGATGAGTTAAAGGTACCGCTTTTATTCCGCGCACTTTTTTCCCGGTACCATTGGAGAGAAAAAAGAGGTCAAAAAACTAAATAACTGATGCACTTTAATGTACTCTTCTGGTGTCGTGGTAATCGGTTTCTAAGGATAAAACTAGGATATATATGAGTTAAAATGATGTGTGCTGCCAATCACTACCGGCCATATTAAACTCTTAGGTTCCTCCTCGCTGCACTCTATTTTTACGTACAACTACGCAACAAGCGACAAGAAATCCAATTAATTCAGAAAAAAGGAAAGCAAGAACAAGCATTTGCCCCCCATGTGCTACGTTTGACTGCCAAATTTGTTTGGATTGTTGTTGACATGCTCTACTTTGTTATCAAAAATCCTATACAATAAACCAAGAACCGGGTACTTCACTTGATTAGGCCAAACGGTTTTTCTGAGCACAAAATGTTGCGACTTCGTATGTATGCTTCGGCCGGTAGAATTATTACCTTCACTCAAACAAGAGAAAAGTTCAACAAACCCGCATAGTTATATCTCCCTTTGAGGAAAATCATTCAAGCTTGATCGTCTGTTACTCGAAATTGCAGTAAGGTCATTAGTTTTTTTCCTGAGCTCTCCAAAAGACGTCCTGTTTAAACATTTGTGACCCATGAGACAATTGATATTGCGAAATATAATGCAAAACACTTCTGAGATGTATGAGTAGACAGATGACGTTCCGAAAAATTGCTGGATTATCAATCATCACCTTGCGTCCAACGACCCACAAGAGCATAAAGCACCTGGACTGACGGTTACTGAGCCGATGACAGAAGCTAGCACGACGAACCCAAAGAAACGGTTCATGTTAGTTAAAGCCAAATTTGCGATACAAACTATCTTCCGCAGAAATATTTAAAGCATACATCAGCTGCTATAAATATGCTTACGCGAAACTGAAGCTCGCAGGGATCGTGCATTTTGAACGAGGAGATCTCGGAACCACAAAATGGCTATTGTGTTAGGAAAAACACATGACTTGATATCACTGGTGGGTGAATTAGGCCGAATGTCGATGCGCTGATATAAAAGTGGAGAAACTAATTAGCTGTTCTACCCAATCAATCCCCTTCGAATAGGGACCCATCTGTAGGGACTGAAGAAACCACATCTCGCGAAGAATGTCCAGCCCTATAAAAATGATCGGAAAGGTTTGGTCTTAATACTCTTCAAAAAGACCCACCATTTTAGTGGTAACATGCACATCAGTTGATGCGATAATCACTTTTTAGCTGCTTCTATCAACAGCTGATTTCATTTCTACCGTTAACTTCTGCGCAACTGCTGATACCACCTCTGGGGCTTTTCGTCTAAACGTGTGTTTCCACGGCTTGTGTGTAATATGGCAAAATTAACAATGTATCTTGGATTTCGGGTTCAATGACTATCAGTCGAGTCTTTCTGCGTAACCTTCAGAGAATTTACAAATTTTGTGGCATCAGCATTTAATGGTTGTTTTGCTAGTAATCTATCGGACTATTCAGTGCCCCAAGACAGTTACACAGGAATTTGTACTTCAGCTTCATCATGTACCCGCCTGTTGCCGCACACTTTGACTGTACCGTTAAGCTTACATTGGACTGTCTCCCCATAATCCCTTTAAGTTTTCCTGTGTACGTGTTATCTCTGTATGTATTTTTAGTTCGGGCAAACCTCGCTTGCTCGGCTCCAGAAAAAAATTAATAACTCCGTCTTCAGGTCGATTATTAATGGCGTCTGACTTGATTGTGCAAACTTGTGGAATGTGTCAGGGAGGTCCCATCCAATCTTGGTATCAGACTGTGTAGTTCATGGGCATACAATACTATCAAATGAGGTCCACTCCACACAGTGTTCGGCTGCGGTTAGCTGACCTTGGTTTGTCACGGAATTTACATTTACTAATCTATTGTAGATAACGCTCAGATTATGACAAATTTAAGAACAACCCCTCAACTGGGTCAGATGGAGCTAAAAGTGTGAACTACGTTTACCATTAGCCCAATTTTAGGTTTACGAAGAACAAACTATCTACTCCAGTTAATAAGATTTTGCGGACGAATTTGGCATTTGGGTGTATGGAGGTAACACATGTTTACTGCTCATTTACGAAAACTATGTTTTGAAATAGATCAGACAAAGGGGGCAAAATTAATCCGTCGGATGCTTGAATATTTGGTTTACATCTGAGCCAAGTACTAGATTAACCTAGGGATTAGGCGGATGTGTCTACATAGGAACCCCTTATTTGGCCAGTTTCCTCCAGGTGTTTAAATGTCCAATAGTTTACGGGATCTCATTAGCTAGGGCAAAAATCACTTTTCATGCTTACTAGTGTTTGTGTTTCTCGAGGAGTTACAAGGAAAAAAATAACCAAACGTTTTGGAATCCTTTTGTAGGGTTTGGCATTTTACCCATTAATTGAATGGTAAGTATTGAGGGACTGTGATCAAGCGGTCTCGAGTTGAAGGGGATAAAGTAGTTGGGCCACCGCTCACCAGGGTTCATACTAAGTTACTTATCACACCGCGACTTCAAGTTATTTTACTCAGCCCAACAGTTATTCTGCTGGTATGTTTGAAATGTTTCTGTGCACGACATTTTGCATTAGAAATATATCTTTTTGAGCTCTGCGATTAACATCAAACTGGTGGTTGTCTGATTAATCTTGTTTGTCGCCCGCTACTCACTGCCTTCAAATTCCTTACTGGTCCTAAATTTTACGGAGAATCGCAAAGACTTCGATAGAGTCGAGAAGGTCGGTTTGTGATTTTTGCCCAACCGGGGTAAGTGGTTCCTTGTTAAATTAATGGGTGTTGCTGTAGAGGAAGAGGAAAGCTGTTACACGCAACATCTGACCAAATTGTGGGTGCTGCAAGACTGTGGCTCTTTGGAATTCTGCTTATTGACTGCGCATCTTCTGATGCTCTTTGCATTTGGCTTAGGATATCGGAAGATGAATAAGCTCCTCAGATTCAGAGTTTGACTGTCGGAAAACTAATCACATTTGACTCTAGGCTGGGACAGGACTGATCTTGGCAAATTCAGTCTGGAAAAATTACTAACAGCCTAAGACTGGAATTCTTCCATTGTTTGAAAATGTCTGGGTTTATCCGTAACATTCAGAACTATTACAAGGCGAAGCAGTAAAACAAACATCAAATAGATTACATGTAGCAGACACCAGGAGTTAAATATTCCGGCCGTCATTTAGTGCGAGAAAAACAAATCGAATCTGTCTGACCACGCCGAGCCAGCCGCTGTCTTTATGTTTTCCCCTACTGTCATCTGCTTAGTATAACCACCATACTAAGTCCTGACACTAGAACTCATTGTATGCAAACGTCTTCTCTTGCTTGCTTTTTCCTTCCTTCTTGCTTGCTTTCATCTTTCATTAAGAGGTAGTGATTTTTTACAACCAGCCCAACGAGTTTGTTCCGAAATCTACGTGCAACATCAAAGTAACGAACTCGGTTTTATTTGTTGGCTTTTGTGGGAAACCACAGCCTCAGTACACTTAAGACGTGGAGTTTTAAGACAACTATAGCTAGGACCTGTCGTGCCCGACAAACTACCATCAAGCCACAATTCATAAAGGAAGTGGATTCGTTGGTTCATGGAACAACCGACAAACGTTGCAACGAGAGAACTGGCGGGACACAGGTCATCAGACAAACGTCATCTGAACGTCGACTATTCGGAGAATGGGCCAACTAGTCAGCCAACAGAACCACCGCCAATAAAATCAAAGTTCACCTCCCGACCAACCTGACCATCCTGACACATCACTGCTCAACGCGCTCATAATAATGCAACGCTGATCTACTGCTCACTGGTGATGTAACCTCGACTAGTGACGAAATGTTGGCAGGCGAATTACCAAGTTCAGCGAACAGAGCAGCCATCTATTCGACATGAGCTACCGAGAGTTCTCTCAACAGCACACTACAGTAATAGGTTTTGTGAACAAAGCTGGTGTGTGCTCTAGAATGGACCACTGTTATATGACTTCTTATCGACCATATTAGAACATCGGGCGTGCTCACTAGTCTTACTGTATTACTCAATTATCTTTCATAGCGTAACGCAACGCAAACGTGGCGTGGAAGCCGATTAGCTAGGGACATTATCTTAGGGAAACTAGAAAATTTCAAAAAGATGTAAGTCTTCTTTCTCTTTTTTTCACAGATATCAGCGGTGCCTGATGCTTCAGCGTCACGTTTTCGGGATTTTAAGTACTTTGGTAAAAACATGGTGGCAATCAGAGTTTCTGTTAACGGATATCGACACTAAAGACAATGTCTTGAAATACACTTCGAATGATATTTTCGGCATCAACCTAAACAATTAATTAACTTGGTAGGTAATCTGGGTTGGCGTGATGGCGCATTGGATGTGAATAAATTTAACTAATGTCCCTAGGTTACCCTGGCAGTATCCTGAATTTCGGTTCTGAATGTGTCAAAATTAATTCCGCATCGTCTACTGGTGGTTGCACGCGGTCTGTCCCGCTCCTCATGATCAATCCAGACACTTCAGTTTACAAATGAGGCTATAACGTATCAAAATATCAACTAGTCAACGTGTCGTTTCCCATTAAAAAGTGGAAATGCAATTTGTCCTTTTAAAACCGAACAAAACGGGTAGTTCTCCGATGTGTTCTCATCTCCGAGGTAACATCGTCTGTGTGCACGGGCAAATATTCTTCTTCGCAAGATCTTCTGGAAAGGTAAATCAAAATGGTCCTCTCTGGGGGAAACCCCACAATTTAGATATGTTTTAAGTGACAAAACATAGTCTTTTCCGAAGGGAGTCTGTCTATTTGGGATAACTTCTGCGAACTACCTCTTACAACAGGCTTACTTTGGTAGGTCTTTGGGATTATATCTCCATAAAAGAACAGCTAAACAGTCAAGATACCAAGCAAACGGGGTCCCTTGTGAGGAATGGTTTGTTATGAGTGTTATTGCTGGAAGTAAAGAGTTCCGTTAAGAGGGGATTATTCATTGTGGAGTCGAGGAAATTAACATCCGGGAAATTCCAGGAGTTGATATCTTGTGATGAAAGCTTGCAGCGTTGTGCACTTCCCAGATAAGATAACACAAACAGCGGTCCTAGACCAACCGGCTCTCCTAAACAAGAACACATCTAGTTGGTCTCTTAAGGCGTCTGCATTTATCACAGCTCAGGGGAGACCAAGTTTTGTCAGTTCCATTGAGTGATCCCTCCAGCAAAGACGAATAAATTAGTGATTTGTAGATGAGAATAATGCATTGAGGCGCAGACCGTCTTGAAAGAAGTTTGCTTCATTGCGGTGAGTCAGATGCGCAATAAAATAAAAAGAACAGATGCGCACGTTTTGGAGCTTCTTCTTCAGGGAGACGTGAATAATGATCTTTGTTGGGGTCTGAGGTCAATATCCAAGGTGGTCGTTCTCATGGGACCAAAGTAGTCTCAGTTGAGGGTGATCCCTTATGGGTGAGTTTTGGCATTCTTAGTCCTAATGTGCAAAATTCTTACAAATATAAAGCTCTCTATGCGGTAAATTAGAAGAAAAACTGATAAAAGTTTTAAAGTTATTGACACAGTAAATAACATTCCTTTCCACAACTTGAATGTATACAGTGTATTGTAATATCCTGAACTCTAAACTTAGGCTCTAAACTTAGAGCCTTATAATTTACGCTCTGCATTTGAGACAAACGTCTGAATGTGCTCAACTTTGGTTGGTCCGACAAAGGGATTTAGAGCTAGTGTATGTAACTAGGTTGCAAGGAAATTTCAAGAACAATAAAGATCCATAAATCACTGGGGAAAAATCTAGATCACTTAATGATGACCATTTCCCTAAAAGTCACTGAAAACCATGCGCTCAGCAAGAGCGAAACCATACGTGCTTTATTTTAACGAAGCAGAAAAGCTGAATTAGTGCATGCACCATTTAGTCGACGAAGCGAAATTTCATGAGTTTATTGCTGAACTTTAATTATCTCTCTTTAAATAACCCACTAAAAAGTTTATGTGACAAGTTTCCGAGGCACCCGGAACCTCAGAAAGCCTGAATAATCGCCGCGAGATGACATGATGCCATTTAAATTTTAAGATCCCGCTAGGCAATTACGCACCTTTGCATGAAGATCCCATGTATTCTTATGTCAATCTAACAAACGCCCCAAAGATCATTGTTCTTGTCGAAACGTACGCTATTTACCCACAAATTTATGCTGGTATTTCTCCCTAGCACATGTTAGGAAACTAGTTTACCTAAATATTCTTCAGTTCTTGGTGACATAAGTTAACATAAATACTAATTTTTAACCAGCAAGTGGATAAGCCCAGCAGTGCAAATAAACGCTATAGAACTCAGTTGGCGGTGCGTCCTTTTAATGTCAAGTACATTATCATTGTGTGATTGTGATCATTTGGTGAAATGTTCGGGTGATGCGCGACTGAAGTTGCTTGCAATTCCGGTTGCACTGTGATCGTTAGAATATTAAGTCAGCAAATCCTTCCTCCTGAAAAAGTATCTCCCTGGTTCCTTGAGGACTATCAACAGTTTGGTGCCACTCACCTTCACTTACAGTGCTTTGGTTTTACAGTTCCGTCGATAAGCCCTCGCGATCTAAACTCTGGCTCTCCTTTTTTGGTCCATTACTGCCTGTCTGTGTAGCGTTGCTGTAATGAGAATAGTCCAGATGGATATTCCCTTGACTTCCATCGTTAACAGATATATCAATGACCTGCCCATCACAAGTTAATAAACCGATAATGGCTGAGTTATACAATTTCTTGGTTAACCGTTGTCAGGGCTTGAATTTTGTTGGCACAGCCGGAAGTTTTTCGTGGTGGGGAATATCACGGCTTGAATTATGAAGAGTTCATATGGCTTAAACTCATGAATGCTGATGCTGCATCCCGGAAGAAATAAAGGTTTGGTTGGAGCAACAGTTTATCCAACCTGCACATGCTTCTTATTGATGTGGTTTGGTGTATACTGTATACTACAGGCACTTTGAAGTTGCAAAATAGACATTGTTGAAGAATGTCAAGATGTCGCATATCTTATAGGAGGGTGGTACATTAAGCTGGACCTATTGGGTATACTGATAATAAAGGTGGGCACATATGTCTTTAACCTGATTTCTTTAAAAGCACCTGCACCATGCAACGTTGTACCATTATACTATGATTGGGAAGACTTTTATATTGGATCTTCAAAATTTAGCGAGCTAAGTACGAACATAAGACATAAGCTGTAACTTGCGAATAGTTATTCCATTTCGGAGCGGACTGGGATGAAAATAAGGGATCAATTATCATTGGAAGTATAGTTTCAGCTGTCCAGATTTACCAGCCCACAAGGCAGCGGATCTCGTGATTTAGTTCACTCACCTTTCCAACAAATATGTGCTTAGAATGAACATCACCACATGGTACGAGGGATGTAGAACGATTTAGTAGTTATTTAGGTGTTTAATACATTACGGTTTTGTGTGTGTAGTACGGACTTACACTGCGACCCCTAGCAAAAAACACAAGAACCAAGCTACTGGCATTTTGTCTGGCTCTAGTATGCACAAACATACATGAAGTAGTGTGCATCTCTAATCTTTGTGATTTCGAGTCGACTGTTTGTGACCTCATAGGGGAACTAATCATCTACCGTCGATTGTCATCCCACCTGCAGCCGACACTAATGCTGATCATGTAACTGGTGATCGAAATTTTCATGTTGCGTTTCATTGCCCATCTCCATAAATATCGGATCATTGGATAGCTTTGTCTTACTTACCGAATTGTATTAACGGGATCTTCAAAGAACAAAGTTTGAGAAGCTTCGCTTGAAAACTTACCGATCGCTTAATTTTTTCGTGGAGTGCATTTGGATTGCCAATTGCTCATGACAGTACAATCCTCTCGAATGACGGCGTTCACTAGTGCGAATCGTCCATACCGTTCACACCGTCCTTCAGTTGCACTACCGTTTACTTGAATGTTAAGCTTAAAACAACTGGAGGACAGGGTAAAGCTATAAATACTTCGCTATTTTTGAAGCCAAGTTTGAAAACTACCAGAACTAATAATACTCCCCAAAGATTTTTTAGTCTTGCGAATCTATCTGAGTTTTCAATCAAGTCTGGCAAATCAACAAAATCTCCTAGGCTTCATTTTATAGGTAAGACTGTTGGATTAGTAGTCTATCGTTTTCAGCGCGGTATATCATTTTTCACGGCAGACATTTCCGATAAATAGCATTTAACGGAACCATCCTGATCTTATGGCATAACGAATGACGTGAACGGTGTTCAGCCACACACCTATGACGACACGTCCGCGTTTGGCTCAAGTCGGATTGGGTAACTTCAGTTTACCAAGCGGAAAAAATAAATATCATTTCCGTGCACAAAACTCTCAAGCACTCTAAATTTGGCCGTTTTGTTTCCAGCTGAGTCTTGCTCCATAGAGTGGAAGTGCTTCTCGCTAAATGGCAGAGTTTCGCCGACATGGAGAATTCCCATTGTAAAATAGTAACTCGTGAAAACTGTCGCCTTCTACGTGTCGCCTACGTAGAGGTTTATGAAATGACAGATAGTACACTATTCACACTTTGTAAAATTTGAACCGTCGTACCTGTTTTTAAAAAAGTACTTCGTAGATAGACGTTCCTCTGCTGGAGAAATCCCGAAAATACTGTTTTCTGCTTAAGGGTTCATAAGCCAGCTCCTCCAAAAGCGAAGGGTGGGCACGTGAGAATTTTCCCAATGGCTGATAACCTCCCCGACAAGAGAGTTACGGTGAAAGTTACTAATAACACTAGTTAAGACTGTTTGGTGTATCATCGTTTTATGTAACTCACGCCACAAACAGGCCTAATCATCTAAACCAACACATCACTCAGCACTTCTTGAGTGGACCATCCAATGGGCATATAGCACCACCCGATAAAACATCCCATTGTTAGATTACCTATCATTTGGAAAACGCAGATTAGCCCAATAATCACCTGTTTCACAATGGAAAACATCCATCTCTTTGATATCATGAGGTGGATTTTTGATAGATATTATTGTTTAGAGTAAAGCGGGATGAAAAACTATCCCTACTGAGCTTACTCGCTGATAGTTATGACTTACTTCATATTGCGATTTTGTTTTTCAACTACATATATGCAAAACAAATATGTAGAGTATCCACTCCATATGAAGGGATGAATAATTCCACCCTCATAAACACTGATTAATACACCCAGATAGTATTAATTTTCGTAATAACATTTTTGAAACTGCGTACCACGACCCGGTTGCCGCAGGTACTGAAGTACAAATACACATGTGTATGTATACGCATATATGTACACACCAGTGAAACACTTTGAAGGGTATGCGGGGTAATTTCTCGTGGGACACTAAATACAAGAAACTGTTTTGTCTTCTTTAGGTATTTAGTTAATAAAAATTTCATTCATATCTGGGTGCTTTGAACATATTTTGAGGGCGACAAATAAATCATCATTATGTTTGAACTATATGTGTGCATTTATACCTGGCGACATTTCGAGCACATCTTGAGCGTGCATCGAAATTTCCCACAAGGCAAAATGGTCTTGACAACGACTGTGTCCTAAATTCTACCATCATTAACACCGGGACAAGTCGTGTAAAATGTTCGGGACTGACCACGCACGCAATCACATGCACATAAACAGTATTCTGTGGAGATTTCGTCCTGTAAGTGAAGTGAATCCATGCCGAAATGGCAAGAAGCATTGTAAGTCGTTCCGTTCTTGTTGGAAATCATCAGCCGTAGGCATCTGACGAATTCCTGAATAAATTCAAGCTGGAACCCACTGGGCTAACGGCTGAACACTAAACCGTTCGGCCGCGAGCCGCTGGTCAGCAGCGTCACCAACTGGCACTTAGATAGGATATGATATCAGTCATAGTTCACGAATTTCACCTCACGTGGTCACATGTTGACTAGATTCTTGAATGGTAAATTCTCAGATAGAAAGGATCACAAGTCATGTAAACTGGTCCCCCTTTCTAGGCTGGTCAAAGATTTTTGGTTTGGTGAGCGCATTTCTGATTAAAACATCCTTACTTCTTTCGACGAATACACTCATTTGCAAGTCAACTTGGTTTTGATGGGCGATTGACCTGCAACCCAATTGAATCACTCGGTTATAATGTTGTTAAGCAACTGAATGTGCAGCACCAGGCAGACTCATGTTTCACTTGTTACGATATTCAGGATATCGCGACGCATTGTACAGGCGTAATACACTCTCATTAGGTTGTTGAAAATTTCTTTGACAGCCCACGACCGGTTTCGCCCTTCTTGGGGCTCATCAGGTAGGCACACGCTCCGAGTTTCCGTCAACCTTATGTTCTACTTGAACCCAAATTGGACTGACTTCAACGTTTCGTCGTGGGCTGTCAGGGAATTTTCAGCGACCCTATGATTGTGCAGTTTTGTGTGAAAAGTAGTCTAGAACACTTTAGTGCATGTTTTTGCCTGAGTAAACTATTAACAGAGCTACCTCATCCCATATGCGCTCCATTTAAATGTGAGTCTTTCGTCGAAGAAAGGAAATAAGGCATATCATTCCTTCTATCTTTGTTCTATATAGACATTTCTCCTTCATAGTTAATCATCTATCAGGAGGCAACATTTTGGGCCGGTTCTTTGAATCTTCTGTTAAGGTTCGGAGCCCCGCTAAATCGTACTCCGCGTCGGGCTTTATAAAACATCCCTAGGAGGAGTAAACGTTTTATTTCATCCGCCTGTTTAGCATGCAACATGCTGAGATCAAGACTACGGTTTCTGTGTTAAGAAAATAAGAAACAGGAGGATTGTTTTGCCTGTGACACCGTTTTATAAATCTTTTGGTTTAATTTGTTTATCTTTTGTTACCCGTACTAAAGCCGGAACACAACTAAACTCACTTAAGGTCACCTTAATCTCTTGAAAGTTCCACAATTTTACCATGATATTCTAATTATGCGATCCAACAGAAGATCTTTTATCTTCGTCCAAGGCCAAAAATATTATATGGAAAAAATTCAGGCGGTACTAGCAGATGGATGCAAATTTTAGGAACCTTACGAAGTAAAAAAGCAGAGTTGAGTGAAAGAAATCATACGGGGTGTCTCGTATGGTATAGTACAAGGGCACAGTACGAGGGAATATGACCAACAGGTCATTCCGCGCCTTTACAGTTTTCGAAAAATCCGCAAGCAGAAGTAAAATTTCTTACCGATTCTGATAGGTTCAATTTCTAATTGACTGACCAAAACGTTTGAACCAGGTACAAGCAGGACTGGTTCGTATATGAAACCGAATAATACGAAAATAAAGAAGTAACTCTGTCCAGTTCATTATATAGAATGTACGAAAGTACTATTCCTTGTCACAATCGACTGCACCAACGATCGCACTAGCGGGTGTTCAATTCACCACACAGGGTGATGATCTTTGTAAACTACTGCTGCCCCATATATTCACCATAGAGTTTCAGATCAACAAGAAACTCTGCGGGCAGAGAGATGGAGTAGCTATATGATCTCCATTAGAACTAGCTTAAAGGTCAACAGACTGTAGCCAATGGAGGATATTTCCGATCAATATCGCCTTTAGGTAGACAACAATTTTGTCATTTTGAAGGGGGAGGATTGCATTCAGATACATTTATGAATGCATCTAATAAGGTTTTTCTACTTGAATTCACTTACCGAGAGAACACACCGATAGAACCGATAGAACAGATTGAACACAGCAAAATATCTTAAGTTGATTCCACTGCAGAACGGCTACTCAATAATGGTTATCTTGCGACATGATAGAAAGTCAGCGTAAAACAACTTTGCCGATTACCTATAAAATAATTTTGACAAAACCACCCTTTGCCGGTGATTCGGCAGATGTTCGATCCCGAAGATCGATCTTCATGGTGACGAATTATTATAATGCAGCGAGCCTCAGAGTAATATATTCTAAACGATTTGTCCATACTCAAAGGGCATGCAGCCTAAGCTAACCGACTCAATGAGTTTCTAATCTTTCTCCTAATCCTATGGACTAGATTACATACGTCAAGCGCTAAGCGATTGTCAAAACGTATTTGACGGCACTCCTCAACAGGGTTAACTGTAAAGACCAGGCATACAAGCTCCAGTCCCACAATAATCCACCTGATAGACAATGGTGTTCTAGCTGATCCCATCGTAATGTAACGAGTGCCGCCATAACAACCTAAACCGCAAAGATCTCGGATGCTTGCAACGGTTTGGACCATACGTATACACGCTCAAACCTGCGATGTGGACTTAGGAGACACATGTGCAGTCATTGTGCCACCAGCTTTCCATCAAAAGTCCACTACAATTCATTTTAATAACAATATTTGACACCACAAATGTTTTAGGCAGGCAGAAGCATCACAAGCTGATGCGCTGTCTTGTCTAATCTTTTGTAAGTAGCTCATATATTCTAGTATTTTATGTGATTGTATTTTGAAAAATACTCGGAAAATACTTGGAAAATACTCGTCTCTTCATAAGCCACGATGGTTGATGGGTATGCCATTCATTCGTTCGCAGAAGTTGTGTTTTATATAAATGTTTCATATTTGAAATGTCAAGACTGTTTTGGTGAGGGTTGAATCCTAAAAGCATTTTCTAACAACAGAGCTCCGAAACTGGGAGAAAATCAAAACAGCCCGTATGGTAAAAGCCACTGACTGACGGCGTCGGTGTGCAGGGGCCCGGATGGAGTTCACCAGAGAAAACACTGGCGACGACTGACAAGATAAGTTTATCCGATTTAGAAAAACCACCTGTCGATGCATTTGATAATGTGTGTGCATATGGTATGGTAAATCGACACATTTACAATATCATTAAATTTGTTCTTCGGCGCCATACATATATGTTCTACTAACTAGTACTGAGGTTGACTTAGATGGGAACAAGAGCGCGACAGCTCTCAGGTATTTCTTTATAGGCACGGTCAGATATTAGCCATTTCATGGCATGACATTTGGAAGGAACCTCACGAATAAACGGAAGATTTTGTAAGATCCTCGACACAACACTGGGTTTATCAAGTACAGGTACATTTCACTGGCTATACCGCCTACTTGTACGTGTGTCTTCGTTGCAGATTCCTGCTCCTCTCATGGCCATGTTGTTGTTTTTATGTTAACTTGACACCAGTTGCCATACGTAAGACATAATTTGTATTGGTGCCTCAACCATTCACCTTCGGCAGCAAGTTATACTTGCTCAATCAAAAGCTAAACAAGATCCCTGTTTCTCCTGTTCTTTCAATTAATTTGCTCCTGACGAAGGCCACCCATGGTTGTCGAAAGTTGTTTTTCTATCAATAATCAACACACAGCGCAGGACACATCCGGCCTTATCCTCACTGATCATGATGCGCATATTATAACATATTATATTATATTATTGTTAGTAGTATATTATATTATTATATTAACATATTATAACAGCTAAAACCGACTGTCGACCGGGAAAACTGCTACTTCTAATGAGACAATTTGAGAACCGATCAAGTGCGTTTAGACCAGCCCAGCAGCAACCACACTCGAAAGTTCACCCACCACGGGATTGGAGATTTCCAAATTCCGTAGGGCATATGTCATTCTACATAGGAACCGAACCCTTCGAGCAAGCTCGGTCGCTGCCCTTGTAATTAGCTCGAACCATCCGACAGCGGCACCCCCTGTGTTCTATGGAGTTCGTACTGGACGGTGGCCTAACCACTAGGATCTCACACTGATCACGCCATGTGAACCTGAAACCTGACAATGTAAAGCGTGAAATACAAGCTGCAACGAGGTAAACGAGAGCAGTAGGCGGACAGTAGGCTTATTAAATGGTTTGTTCTCAAATGTGCTTCTTGGGCATGTAACTAAGCTTAGCAACAACTATAAGCAGCTTACAGGATCTGTGTCCATTCGACTGACCTTTCGGTCAGCTGTTCATCCATGTAGACTGTCAAATGTAATGAGCCAATAGTGGTCTTTTTGAAGTTATTCTTAACAGTTCCTTTGTCTACTTCTGTTTCCCTACTTCAACCGACCGACTTCAACGAGTGGCAGAATTGATGGTTCCAGCTTTAGCGTACTCCAGAACCAAACAGAATGAAACGGCTTCATAGGTCGTATTTCGGGGACCCCAGATTCAATATTTAACCCGTACTCTCCGACAGTCTGAAGGTGGTCAGTTACAGCCACCAAAGCAACCAGAAGACAAATTAAAATTTCAGACATCTTCTTGCAGTACTCTGATTAAGTTAGCAACATCTTGAACCGAAAATCCATATAAACGAACGGTTCATGGAGTAAGCACTTCCGAAAAACCAGTTATCAATAATTCTCTGTATTGTCTTAAAAGATGACATTTGGAACTGAGAATCTAACAGACACAAGAAAAATGCAGGAATTCTGATAGGAAAGGAGCCAGTCACCCAAGCTTACATCACAGAGGAGTCAGTAGCTCAGTTACGTTCTTCCTATAAGGTTGAAATTCATACTTTACTTGAATGTATATTCTAAACGCAGTAACACCCGAAGATTATTGATGTGATCGCTGAGTCTCTTACTACTACTCCAAAAGTGTTAAAGCATTGATATCAGCAAAAGCCTATAAACTGAGTTTCGATAAATTAAACTGAAATAGAATTAGACATTTGCTGGTTGGGCATTTTAATACACCTGAGAAAAACAAACTAACAATATTTCATACAGTTCGTAAGCTTTCGTTGTGTTTCTGGTTTCAAGACACTGATTGGAATAATGCGCTTCGAAGATTTTGCCTTCTAGGGTTAGTTGCTTACTTCTACTGGCGATCCGTATTTCAAAACATGAGTTATACGTAAATTTTTGCTTTTTAGTCACAGGCCAATAAAAGTGCCTGGTAGGGTTTCACATGTAGCGAAAAATAAACTTGGACCTGAGGTGTTTATGGCTGAGTAGCAACAACCTTTACTATTGTACCTCACTAGCTGAAGGAATTTATTTAGCATACATTTGAGGAAAGAATATACTGACGTACTTGTCTGTTAGTTTACCCAAACAACAAATTCAAAATTTGCTACTTCAGATGGTACTAACCTCATAACCTAAAGTAGTGTACGAAGCTCTTGATGAATATTGTGTTCCTCTCGGTTTCCAGATGACTTTATGAACTCAAATTGGACAAACATTCACTCACAATGCGCAACATGTGGATTGTTCAGCAAAGATGAAACATGGAAGAAATATAACAACGCTCAGATTTAGATTCTCATTACAAACAGATTGTCTTTGGCTAATTGACAAATTATCCTAACAACTAACTGGTTATACTCATCAAAATCACTTGAAACTACACGACTGTATGTCGTGACAGGTTCTGGAGCTAGTTGAATAGCGCTGTGGAAATGGACTAACCATTCGTTTGAGGGCTGTTTTCAGCACACCAGTTCAGAAGAAAGCATAGTTTGCGTCAGCAGTTTGACTTTATCAACTCGAAGTAATTACAAGGTAGGAAAAACTGCTCTAATAAGCTATTGAGGAAAAATAATACAACAGAGCATAATAACGGTTACAAAATATAAAAGATAGTTATTTATCTGTCAGGGGCTGAAAATATAAGCACTCCGGAGCTAGTTAACCTGTGGTCACCAAAACTCCATGTTTTCCACTGAAAAAGCATGTGAGCAAGGTAGTGCAAAGAAAAACAGCAACGATTCTCACCGGCATCATTTGAGCATAGAGGTATTGGAGACGGGTTTATAATGGCTACTCATCGTTTCACTGAGTAAAAAGCCGAATATGCTTCGGTAAATGTACATGAGTTCTGTATCTATGTTCTATCGTCTGCCGCGGCCAGTTTTGTGTGCATAAAATTTATTAAAGTTTTCAGTAATGATAGGAACAGGGATGGCGAGGGTCAAAACACCAGCTACAGCACAAACACTGCCAACCAGTTTGCCCAGTGGTCCTTTGGGCACCTTGTCACCGTAGCCAACTGTACACATGGTAATCACGGCCCACCAGAAGGCATCTGGAATGCTCTCGATCTGAGAATCCTTGCGGTCAATTTCCACGTAATAAATTGTGCTTGAAAAGACCAGAATACACACAATGAATGCTACCAAAAAAAGACTCAGACCTTCGACACTCTCTTTGAATGTCAGCACAAGTACTTGTAGTCCTGAGGAGTGCTTGGTCAACTTAAACACTCTTATCAGCCGGATGACACGAAGGAAACCAAGGCTTGCACTGCTTTTGGCCCCTTCGCAGCTAAATGTAATTAGCACGTTCGTTAATGTAAGATAATATGGTACAATAGCTGCTAAATCAATTAGGTTCTTGATGTCTTTCAGAAACGATTTCCTACTCGGGCAACTGAGAAAGCGGATCGAGAGCTCCGCAGTAAACCATATGGTGCACAGGGTTTCAATTATGAAGAAGGGATCAAGAAAGTTCGGCCTATCTCCAGGTTCACAGTGAGTCGTCGAATAAGCCGGCAAGGTTTCCACACAAAACAATATTATGGATATCACAGTGAAAAGAACAGACGTCACTGAAACACAAAATGCCGACAGGGAAGTTTCGGGATATTCAAACAATAGCCACAACGTCCTTTTCCATGAGATTTCTGGTAGCACAATCACCTCTGGAACGTATCCTTCACTTTTTTTATAACTTTCTATAGCATCATCTTCAATTTGAAAGAACTCCAACTCCTTTAGAAATATATCGTCCGATACGACGGCTGGCCGTTTCAAACAACCGCCATACTGATAATAATTGAAAATCGCTTCGAAGCTTGGCCGATGGCGATCGAAAAAATATTCGCGTCTTTTTGAATCCCAAAAGGGCCTTCGTTTTTCTGGGTCCCCAAGAACAGTTGTCGGGCGACTTTCAAGCACTGCTGACCATGTCTCGAATTTCAAACCACTCACGTTTAAAACCACTCGCCGGTTGATTGCAACAACTGATTGACTGAATCCAGATTCTGATTCTAAGTACTCCGATATTGCGAGTGAGTTCTCTTCAATGTAGTCAGGAGCGCAGTCTAGATGAACATTCATTTTTCGGAAACTAACACTTCCACCAGAGTGCCAAATGTGTGAGCGCTCAAGCTTCTTTCGCTGCAGCTCCCCCATGTTTGAAGATGATCGTTTCACCCAAGACCCCCAATGGCTCATTTTGCGGCGCATAGAATTCTGCCGTGGTATGGATTTTTTCTTCTTTTCAACCACAACTGGCGTGTTTTGGTAGAAGTTTTGGGTGCTTCTTCCACAAACAAAGGGTAAAAGCCCTTCCATTGGCACCTTCTCCAACAATGGAACTTGTACGGGTGCGTTGGAGGGATGACTCCCTTGCTTGAACTGTACACGCAAACGGCTATGCATATGCGGGAAATAGAGGAGTTTTTCAGAAAATAGCCGGACGTCGGAAGTACACGATTCTGTATCTTTACTAGCTACTTCAAAGTCAGAATGAGTCTTGTTCATCGTACCTTGATCAGACCGACATTCTGAGGATGAATTTGCTTCATTTGTGGTTAAGCTATTTCGAGTCTTCATATGGTCTTCAACCATAACAGCTTTTCTTTGCGTTCTCAAATTTGGGCAAGATCCAGAATGGGTTTCTGAAATCCCTGAACAGCGGTCAGGTTGGCAGGTTTTGACTTGATTGAGCGTCCAGCTGGATTCCGCATCAGCGCCTACTGTTGAATGCACCTGGACACGGACATGATTTTGCTTCTCATGGAAACAGTCTTCGGGAAGTGGATGGTCTTGTTTTTCAAGTCCCAATCTACATGGAGTTATGCCAATTCCTACTCCAAAAGTGATCCCGGGTTCACAGCCACCCTTACTGTGCGACCTCTTGTACTTCTGCAGATGATTCTGGCGAAAACGACGGTTTGGCAAATGATGTATACTGGACGTCGACTGCAAAGCTTTATCTTCGCTATCAAGTACGTCATGTAAACTGGCTGTTACGTGCACAGTTTCTTTGAGCGGTTCACACAAGGATCCTCTGGAATTGGTGTACGAGGAGGAATCACTCATTGGGCGCATCATCGACGGTAGGTAAATCATATCTTCCAGTCCGGTTAGATATATCCAACTTTCACATGCGTACGTGAAGCACACGTTCATAAGACACAAGTGATCGAGGACGTTATAGCACAACCCACAGTGCAGAAGTAACGGAAACATTCAAAGCTTTACCTGACAACCATTCGTGTTATCAGGCTGACAATACTTCCAGGATTACATTTAAGGATTGAAAGCAGCATTCACTGGCACTGTTAATATGGTACATTTTCACTTATGAAAGAAATAATCATCCGTTTTGTTACTCTCACATTGATCACGGGTAGAGAATGATGCATGACCAGCATAGAGTGCCCAATTATCATGAGAAATTGCCACGACGTTCCCATTGGTTGTCTGGAATATCCAATGAGAGCGTCAAAGTAGTCAGATCACCGGAGGGTGCCAACGGACTGAAAGGCTGCTGATTCGATTACGGTAATTTTCATTGAACAAATTATATTTAGTTTACTGATGAATCAGAATAAAAGTACTTTGAGCAAAATGCAGCATTTCTTAACCAACTATCAAACCACTGCAGACGTGAAACTAGGATTCCGAAAATTGCAGACGGTTGATGAGAACTAAATTGGGTAAAACGGGGTATGAAATGCCAGTCAGCTACAATTGTTTTTAAGATCCGCAGTGTAACCGTTTAGAAAGAGGTCCCATTCTACTGACCTTTGTCTTTAGGCAACTTTTTCAAGTAAAGTGCTCTCAGGGCGGTTATTTCGCAAGAAGTGATAAGACCACTTTTTACCCAATAAGCTTGGCAAACAAAAGTTCCACAGCTACACACCAGTTTCCGGCACATTTTCTCTTTCCAAAATATGTCCTACAAAGCCAAATTTCCCGTCGGAGATACTGATTGCTTTTGACAACACAACTTTTGATCCTGAAGAAATTACCCATGACATAACACTTCACTCCCAGATTATGTAACATAATCCATCTGGTGAATTTGCGCATAATAAGACCGGTCCACATATGAGACCTTTCCAGCTAAATGGCTACTAATTCTCAGAATCTGGCTTGCTACGCACTGGATCGTTCTTTATGGTTACACAATGTTTCTTCCATACAGCCACTACAACCTGCTTGGGAGCGTTTGGATAACCTAGCATATGAGTGTTACTCATCCAAAAGTACACTCTTCTTGTAAAGTTAACTCTAAGTCAATCATACATGTTTCTAAATCAAAGGGCAACGAATAACGCTTTTTCGTGAATAGGCCCCTTAAAACAACTTCAATCTAGCACAAAACTGCCACTGAAGATCTTGGTATTTATACACATATTGTTTACCTTTTTTTAGATTCCATTTGAGTTTCCCTGATGGTCAAAGCTTCTTTCAATAGGATGACTTAGATCCGAGACCAGTTTTAGCTTTCTCACCTGGCCATCATACTTTCACATCTTTAAAAGCCCAAAAACTGCTCATGTTTCAATCAAAGTTGAAAGTTTCCTGCTCCTTAAACCTAATGTCCTCTGTGTTACAACTGTAGCAAAGGCTTACGTCCATGTACTCAGCCAATCAATTGAGAAGCACCGGGCCTTTACTGGGATCCTCGCAGAAACACGTGCTGTTTTAGCTTAGTTGATTAAAGGAACTGGATAAGGCTACACAGAGGAAGACATGCGTCGGTCATGACAGATGCCACATTTGTTGCATTTTGGTAGTGAGTGTGGACTATGTTTGGATGATCCGGCATGCAAAAGCCACAGAATCCCCATTTTAAAGGGTCCTTCAGCGTTCATTAGGAATTTTGACCTCTTCACTCAGTATACACTAAGTGGTTCGTTCAGTAGTAAACTGAAAACGTTGATTTGATGCAAGTATGAGTATCAGGGTGTACATCTAATCATCAAAAAGGTAGAGGCGTATTCAAGAAATACACTCATTTGCAAATCAATTTGGTTTTGCGAGAGACTCACCTGGAACCCAGCTGAATCTCTCGTTTGTGATGTTTGTTGCATGGAAACATCACAAACGAGAGATTCAGCTGGGTTCCAGGTGAGTCTCTCGCAAAACCAAATTGATTTGCAAATGAGTGTATTTCTTGAAAACAGTCCAATTTGGGTCCAAGTAGAACATAAGGTTGACGAAAACTCGGGGACTGCGCCTGCCTGATGAGCCCCAAGAAGGGCGAAACCGGTCGTGGGCTGTCGAACAATTTTCAGCAACCTTATGAGTAGTACATTGCGCAAAGTAGAGGCGTATTCTTTTTGAGAAAACTAGTGGCTGCGACACCCCCTGGATGCTCACGCAGCACTGGTATTCTATGTTCGTTCTAGACCGTCGATCATGGATTTAAACCGCATCAAGATGTAGATACAATGCTGAACAAAAAAAACTACTGAGCAATTAAAAGAATGTTTTTGTGAAGCAAGGCGAACTAGGATGTTTATAAGCCCGAGACTAGCTTTGGTGAACCGCTGAATATTTTTCAGGAATATTTGGGAAAATGACCTCAGTCAACGCCAGCGCTTCAAAAACTTCTCCGGAGATTTTTCATGCCCCGTAGAAGAAATGTTTCTTGATACTCATCACAGGTACCTGACAAAACAATGTAGGCATTTCGTAAGTTATCTTAAATTCGTTTGTAATGCAATATGAGTAACATGCAGATACACTCATATATAGTGTATATATAGTATACATGTATATGTACTGCAGGTGAAGCCGACAGAAAGCAACACTAAACCGTGACTATTGAGAGTAAAATCATAAGGATATATGATATTATTACAGGTTATGTGTATGAAATCATCTACCTGTCTTGTGTTAGTTCAGTCTTATGTCCTTATGAATGTTTTGTAATCCGAGAATGTTCTTGCGTGCAACTTCCTATGGATCAAAAGAGAACAACGCATGTAAGCCTGGGTGAATTTTGGAAGGGGCTTTTGAACACTTTGGGAGCTGGTTAGAAGACAAGAGTATATTGGAATAAAAGAATCATTAAAAAATCGTCTATCGAAAATTCAAATAGTACATTCAGATTGGATAAACCGGAGTAGCTCCGCTTTGTCTCAACTGATGCACCTCGTCCTCATTCAATTTTGCTTGAAGAATTTTGCTCGCAGGGAGTAAGTTATTATTAGTCTGCGATTGAAACGATGGATATGATGAGGTCAGTTTTTCTGAAGAGTGCTGCTCAACTAAGCCTGCAGTTGCACGCATAAACAACACGCTTCTCTCCATGATCCTCCGGTAAATAAATATATCCCTGATAGGGCTGACGTGTTAGCTTACGAGATGCTCTTCTCCTTCACTCTGACATGCAACAACGCATTTTTGGACTCGCGGTGAGTGATGTGGGTAAGGAAAATTCCATACCGTTTTCGTGGGAAATTTTCCTGTAATAATCTGCTTAACAACCACCAAAACTTGTGGGATGGACGTATGAACGCGTAGTCGGCGACGACAAATCCTGCAACTTATAATAGGTCTTTGAGGACAGAATACCCTTTTTAGCAGTCCACTAAATAGTCCACTGAATAGTCCACATGAAAGGCGACATAATTTAGAGAAGTTTGTTTTGAAACAACGGCAGATTACCGCATTCCTTAAAGTGTGATCGCCCGAAAGTTACGTCTGTCACAAGGGAGTCACCTGATTGAAAGTGTCGGTGTACGGCATTGTATGTGTCAAATTGCCGGTCGACACGTTCGCCAGCTATGCTCCAACCTATCCTACGTTATGCATGAGGCCGATTTTGTCGCGGCCAATTTTTAGTTTATTCAATTAATAAATTAAGATAGTCCAGACTTCACCATAAGAATTACATGACTGTTCTCTCCATGTTACTGTAGGCGAATCTGAAGAACAGAATTCTGCAGCCATCCGATCTAACCTTCCCAAGTATTCAGGACTCATGTTCAGAAAGTGGATGCAGAGTCCACAAAAACAGAGAGCGCGCACTACACAGCACAGAGCAGTATAGTACAAAAATTGAATATGACGTGTTAAAATCTGAAGACTGGCTTGATGTTAAAGACCTTTTGAGTAAAATCACTCGAAAGGGGTGATAATACACTGTCACTGATTTGTTTTGATTACGGGACTCACCAGGAAGTATTTATGACCTATGTCTTTGCTTCCATCTTCCGACTCAAAAACATTTACTCACATTTTGAAGGATCAAGCCTGCGGGAGCAAGTGCTCAGCCAAAATAAAAGTACCACGTATTATGCCTCTAAAACCAGCGAGACGCAAACGTATTGGAGAAACGAATGAACAACCAAGACGCTCAATACAAGGCCTAGGGCTAAAACCACTAAGGAAGCTCTATCAGTTAGGCTGTGCTAATTTCATTTCCCCTCTATAACATAATCCTTTCTGACGACAAGTTAAATAATGTGATGGATTGGCTTAAGGAAACACTCATCAAAGATGAGAAAAAGGTTATCCCAATTTTATTGCATGATTAACAGCAAGAGGTTAAAGCCGACAACTGTGCGTGAAATTCACAAGTTTGTTTTAGAAAACAATACTGTGATGATTCATCGACTCGCCTTATTCCTGCCTTTGTGGGTCTGTTTGTCGTAAACGGCGTTAACCATCATGCGGCCCAACAAGTGTCAAATGTCAGACTGCGTTGTGTTAGTTCATTCAGCCAATACAAAGGGAACGCTCTCCATGCTAATTCGAGGCACAGTAAATACAGACTCAGAAGTACATCACTTCTCGGAGAAAACGTCAAAAATCGGATTAGAAAGGGGAACATTTTATCAGCTAACAGATGGGTACAGGGAGTTCAATACAAAAAGTGTGCGTCGTGCCAAACTGTAGTTTGCTGTGGTTTATTAATAAGAAGAATTGGGCTGGGTATTTTTAACCATGTCGAATAGAGTTTTAGCTCATTGCTTAAAGCGCATCACTTAAACATTTTAATCGGTAGAAGTAAAGAATCGATAGTACTATAATTCGCTTGCTAGTCTACGAGTGTTCCACTCGGAATTAAGCCTTTTATTAATAGAGTGGCTCATCTTTGTTGACATTTGATGGATGTCGCAACTGTTGTCTACCTTATGATTTTCATGGGAATGAAACAAGTCAGAAATGAAAAAGATGACGAGAGCTGAAGCTGAAAAACAAAGAAGATTAAGAATTAAGACAAACATCTCAGGCAGCCCCAATTTGACCCAACGGAGCAGCAAACATTTTCCCAGCTTATATATATATGTATATATATAACACATTATATCTATTCAGACTTCATCTTTCCGTACTGCATAGTCAGCATTTTCAAGAAGCGGGTACAGGCTCAACTTCAATATATACACCATTGCATGTTAGCAGACGTCACTATCTTTCAAACTTTCATATGCAGGTCTGCCGATCAAGAAGGGGAATACTAAGAGGAAATGCTCCCAATAAGAACCTCCTCTCGCAAGAAAAATACTTCCAGCTAACTTGATACTTTTCCGCCGCATAGCCTAGTGCTCCATAAAATTCGTTTTTTTGCTTAATCAGATCTACTTATGGTCGGGACAAAACCGCATACTACGTGTCTGTGGCGTTGTTCGCGTTGCATGTCGGATAGGTCGTCCGTGTCTGAGCGTGAACCTTCTTGCCAAAATCGGCTAGTCTGGCCACCATTCCCGCGCTCTTCGGTGTTTCAGACGGAACACACCGCCTGAAGGACATAAAAACAGAGAACGCAAAAGCATACATGCCTATTTGCATAGGCATGACCCTTGCTCAGTAGGCAATTCATTCGTCGAAGCAGGATCCTCAAGCAGCACGAATGTGCAAACTTTTGTCATTAGAATCTGGCCAAATTTTCTTTGCTGTAACAGGAAGCAATTTCATTACCAGATAAAGTGAGGGCATGGTATCAAAGTGGACAGTCATTCTTAAATCTAGACCTCCCAAGACTGGTAACGGTAGGGTTCTTGAACTTCCAGAATCGGCCATTTTCTTGAAAAATTAGGATCGCTTTTCAGGTGTTTGCTACTATATATACCCTCGTAAATGGCGTTGAAAGCCTGGAGAATTTTTTTGATGTACTGATACGTTCACTAAACAGAGTATATGGAAAACTTGAATAAATAGAGAGGAGTGGAGAGTTACCTAGGATTTTGCGACATGTAGCACCAGCTTAAGGACTTCAGCAATGGACTGTCGTTTATTTTCCATAAAGCTGGTTTGAGTGGACTATAATCGAACTCATTATCGCGGATTCCTCATTGAAAAATCTACAGAGAAACCCGCAAACGAAATGATGATTTATCTGAGTTTCGGTTTGGTCATTATTGAAACCACACGCTGAAGATCGACCGAAATAAATTTGACATACAGAAGTGGTGCCGACTGTGGATTGGTCCGGGATGTAAACCACCAGATCCGAGCCTTTCTGTTGCAACAGGAATGACACTTGATACCTTCAAGTATTTGTTTTCGATTCGTTTGAAATAGCCTTGTTGGTGCAAAGCAATTGGTGCAGAACAGATAGATCTTACAACAGAAGACCATCATTCAAGCCAGGATACCTTATCTGACCTACGATAATTTGAAAATGAAGTTCTGGATTTCCTGCTTCATAAAGAAACTGCATTACAATGAAGTTCATTGTTCATATTAAACAAGATTTGCATGTCAACAGCTTCCTGAAGGAAATACAGTTTCTCCACAAGGCATGCCCCTTTTCACAACTGCAAATGACATCAAAATTGCTGTTTTTTTAAGGAGCAAAGAGTTGAGAACGCGACAGTTAGGACGCACCAAACATGTACAGATCAAAACAGCCTCTACAGAGGATATAGCACCAGAGCGTACTTTAAGCCCGATTTTTTATTATTATCCTGTACGATAGACTGTCGAAAATACTCTTCTCGTTACTTCTGATTCACAATGTACGTGTGTTGGATTTGGTAGACGCACGTTTATTACAGTTCTGTGTTTCAGTATTCATCTTCTCAATAATGGATTAACACAGATGGTAAAAATACACCTACATGATTGGTATGCAACGAAAAAGTAGTTGCAGTTTTTGAGGACATAGTTCGACGGAAGACTGAGTATTCTTTTTCGGACGTTACTGGAAATACTCTCAGTATTCGTCAAGACTCAAGGCTTGCAGGGGCATCTTCTTTATCCTCCGTAGTGATGTAGAAATGTCCTAGCAACAACTAATGGCATTGGAGACGGTAAGATGGTATGGGATATTGCCCGCATAAAGTATTACAGAATAGGTGGTTTGGCTAATTCGCGTTATTCGTAGCAATGAACGATGGCCCTTGAACATATTTCGTCGTCCATATCTTTTCGTTCTAGCGGAGGTCTGCTGTAACTTTCAAATTCGTGCACTCTGCACGGAGACGCACTGTTCTTTGTCACATTCGTTTGGTCACGCTCACAGTTTCTTTATCTGTTACCACTGAGTAATCTTCCGAAGTTAGTTAGTGAATGTGAAATGAATCATTTTGGTGCCGTTTACTTGGCTACTGGTAAGCAAATCCACTAACGTACAACGTAGATTATTAAACCGAAAACTTGGGTGACGGTTGTTCTGGGCTTGTGCAACAACACGACTGTGATCTTCAAACAATTGAAAACCATTTTCAGACCTTAGTAAACTTGTGAATTTATGTTGCTACTCATAAGCTTAGGCACAATTGAACTTTGTAGCTAGCTGCATTCCCTGGTGCACCATCGTGTGGCTACAGCATGCAATATATCTCAATGCCTTAATATGGTTAACTAACTAGTTAACTTTTCAGATCCCTGAAACTCTCCGTATTTATTTAACCACTTAAGAAGGAACATGCACACGGAAATCAGTTCAAGAGTTTTGCCCCAAACAATATTTTTGATCGTGCTATCAATATTCGCTTCTGAGGAATAAAGAGTGCATGAGAAAAAACCTGTAACTTGTTTGGCTCACTCAATATGAATATAATTTTACCGGAATTCGAGTAGGTAGCTTCTGACTGTTTTGCCAACCTTAGCAATTGACTTGCAAAATTTTGTCACAATTCGAGGAGACTTCATCAGTGCAGGGTTAGGTGGGTTGTTCCCCTGTTCGTGCTTTGTCTGCAAAACACAGAAAAATGCAAGACAGAGATGAGATGTCTGTTCTAAGTCTTGCAACCAAGCGGCTGCTCGAGGAACTTCAGTTGGAGATCTCTGAGCAGATAAACCCTATCATACTTTAAAATATTTCTGAGATGACTGCAAGGACACTGCAAGGACACATGCCAAACACGTAAGCACACTGCAAACAGCAATGTCGAAACCAAATGGAAAACACAATACACTAGAGGAGACTAAAAATTCAGAGGGATAAAGGATAAAGGGATCTGGAGCTATCAACCCAAATTAATAAAGGCAAGCTTGCTACTAGAAAACATGATCAACTTTCGCTCATCTCTGAATATGAAGACCAAGCAAGGACACAGATTTATCTTCTGAAGGAACACCAGCATACTAGGTTAAGCAAGAAGAAAGTGAGAACTCGAATTTATGGAGGCGTGATATTCCACTGATAAGGCAATAAACGGACACATGGAGATAGACCGTGCCTACCAAACTTTGCGGACAAAAGAAACCCAGAACCTTCAAGCTCTGAAGCACACACGGAACCAAGGAAGAATTCATGGAGCCAGAACAAAAACGTCCAAATTCAATGGAGCGGGATTTACAACTGTCAACAAGGACCAGCAATCTTGACAATCAAAATAAAATAACGACCAAAATAACGAGAGCTCTGCAGAGAAAGGTTGTACAAACAGGCCAACTAAGCCAATCACGGTGAAAACAAAATCTACTAAATTAGAAGGCAGACAACTAACTAATCAAGGAGATGAAGGCCGACCACTGCGCAACACAGATCAGGTGGACCATGAAAAGCCTATCACATTAAAGCTAACAGGTTCTTGTTGTGAATGATATAAATGCACGCAAGAGAAAAGCAAATCCCTATAAAACTGTTCACAGATGATGTTTCCTTGAATGACGTTGGAGAGTCTCCAAGTTAGTTGCCAAAGTCTCCGAAAAGGCCAATAGCCCCTGATCAACTACCACTAAGGGCACTCGAGCTACCAGTATTCCAGCATACTGGCAAGGAATTAAGTTTTTTAAGATAGAAAATCACGTGACGTCACGGAATGAAACAATTATTGCTTAAATTAACTGCGGAAAAGGAATAGGATTTTCATGTCAAGAGCGTGACAAGTCTTTGCTGCAGAAGTAGAGAATTGCGTCAGGCGTAATCTGAAACCTTGTTTGTCTCTTCACTTGGGCATCATTGTAAAACCCATAGAGTTCCGAATGACCCTATCACTGCTAGTGCAATGTGCCTATCAGTGTTTCTCAGATCCAACCGTCTGTCGTGTCCGCTCAGTGTGTAATTCCCCCTATTTCCTATGTGGCACTAAAAAAACTTGATAACCATACATGAACTGGAACTGTTGTGCACTTACGGCTGGTACAAAATTGCCCATTCAGCCAACTCAGTCGATCACTTCACAGCGTGGTCGCACCAAACTTTCTCATCATCCCTTCAATACCTAGTTACAGTATCGGCAAACGTGAGAAACAGTGACTGATCATATCATATCTTCGCACAGAAACAGTGTCAGGAAATTTAAGTGGTTCCCCCATAAAAAGTCACACATGTACATGCAGCGTGATAAAAGAAAATAGGTTACAGTGTGATTATAACTTCCACCGTTCATCTAATTTCATTAAAATTCGACTGATCTGATAAATTTTCCGGATAAAAATTGTCCGCAGGCTAAATTTATGCATTTAACCCTGCGTTATTCCCATGCGTAAAACTTCATTTTGTGCATTTTTCAAAAGATAACCATCGGATCGTTTGCTTTCAGAGTGAGCTAGACTCGGTACAATACACCTGTTATCAGTGAAACAAACCCACATGCCTAAACTGTGTTTATCTCCCCTCACAAGTAGGTTATATGAAATCATTCATGGATTTCAGGCTATAAACGTATTTAAAATAAGATTCCTGAAGGCGGATTGGTAGGCTGATAGCAGTATCATGTCGACTGCATGTACCAGTGAGTCTTAAGGAAACAGGACGGAAACATTGCAAACACGAAATTTATGCAAACAACTCGTGTCCTTAACGGTTCTTACGTGACCAACCACTACAGCATACTCTTTTGCATGAAGAATCACCTTCAACAACTCGGACATCTTCGGTCTGGTTTCGGTCTGGCATAGAAATGACTCATTTCGGGACAAACACTGGGTGTCCGTGAGACGCAAATTCGCCCCGATTTCTCCACTGTAGTCTCCATGGTCTCTTTGAAAAACGTTGTTCCGAAACGCTCAGTTAATCACTCGAACTTTCTTTCAATGGTTACACTTTTTTAGATCAGAATCATCGTCCGACAGGATCTCTTCAGGTGATTTTAACATATGGGGGCTTTTTGCAGCAAATCCATATGAGGAATATCATGAAGCAACGATTCATCTGGAATTTGGTTGGGTCCCTCGTTAAAACCAAATTAGTGTACACATGAGTGTAATTCCCAAAGAACCACCTGAACCTTATCAAACATCGTCTCACGGAGAAGAAAAGCTGTCTGCTACGTTTGTCCACTGACTATTCAGTACAGTAGCAAAAACTGAATAGCTAGACCTCTCCGTAAATGTTTTTGATCAAACCGGTCGTGAGTGAAACAGCACCACTACCCCTGGTGCAAACGCCTCGGGGGGTAGTAGTTGTCTGGTTGTTCGCAGAGCCTAGCATCTGGATTGCAAACGTTTCATCAGCAATCGGGATGACATCGTCGAAGTGCCTTATAAGGGGTCCCCTTAATCTAGTAGAAAACTTCCTCCAAAGTAACTGCCATGCAAATGAGTGGGCACACTGTGGGTTTCTTCAGGTAGTCTCTTCAGGGAGGCTAATGTATGCAATTTGCACATATTTGCTTTTTACAGGCATTTGCTTTACTTTTGTTCAAAACAGGTCCAACATACTTAATCAGTTGTAGTCATTTGACGCAATTTCGATCAATTTCAATTTGTTCCACACTGTATGCATGCGAAATCATTTCCATGCTTCAAGGGAACAAAGCTTTATTACTGTGACTTCCTCAGTTCGGGCGATTAATTACCTTGAACTGGATTTCAAAACACACAGTACGTATGGGTCTAGGAAGCGAATAACATGCTCATAATTAGGATTATCACTCAAAGAAAGGTAGCAAATAATTAAAGTGAAATGCATTAGTTGTCAGTCTGAGAGTGGTACTTAGATTATTCTTGTCAGTATGTGTTGTCCTCACTGTTATCCACAAAAACCATATGACAGACGGCAGATGTGTGATGAAGGAAAACTTACTAAGAGTATTTTTTACCGTGATTGTTAACTNCATATATATATATATATATATATGTATCATTTCAGTTCTGTTCGGCTACTGTGAACCGTGTATGTGTGTGCGGTGGTTCGGGCAACCGCAGCAAATGGCAACGGACCGTGTAGGATAGGAGAGACGGTAAGTGCAAAGAAAAAACTAATCACAGAATATTAGAGTTATTGACCAATAATTAGAGAATGGATGAAAATAAACCGCCGTTTGCGTTATATCACCTTATCGCTGAGCATCCAACCTCTCGAACGGTATACACTGGAGCTGCTACATTTGCAGACCATTCGTTTTCCACTTTGTCATACCCCCAAATCGGAAACGGTTTTGACTAACAGGGTATGGCGAAACATTCGATCACCTGGTGTAGAAAACCCATGGCACAGCTAATGTGCTCGTTCGAGCTAAATCAATTTATCTGTTGCCCAAGACCAGCAGTCACAAATGGAAATTGTTAAGTGGATGCTCTCACGGTGCAAATGGAATGTTCCAAAGACAGTGATCAAACATAAATAATTTTCTTTTGCACTCCGTACACAGTGCCTAGGCTGCATCGCCGTGTTCAGACCAAGCCCTATATTGACAGGCTAATTTCATACCGTTGTCACAGGTGACCATGTTGAAAGGAATTAAAAGGGCTTTAGTGAGACCTTCATCGTCTTAGACAGTAATGCTTGTATCCGATGTAAGGCAACTTCCCGAACAACTAAGGTTTTGGCAACGTACCCACTCGGTTGCGTAATAGTGCTTTCTACTTTGGAGCTGCAAATAGCAGAACGAATTTATCCAAATTAGTTAATGTGTTTTGTATCCTGACTAAATGCCAAACAAAAAGTGCAAGCCTTCGCCTTCTGTGATGACTTTTTCTTGACCACAGTGTTAAGAACAAGTCCGAAAAGTTTTCAAAAGTTTGGTATCACAGTCAACTTTTCCATTCTCGGGACTTCATTAGCCGCCACTTCTTTCAGTCACTTTTGAGGTGATGAATCGTTTCAGAGACCTCTTTGATGAATAGCACTGACAGCCCGATAGAATCCCCTTCACTATTTTACTCAAGGACACAGACTGCTGTGGGATCGAGTTTCACTTGGGTTACGGTTTTTGTTTTAACATGTACGCCGTCGAAAGCTGAATTCTTAAGTTCCCTATTTTGAGCCAGTCTTCATTCGGGTGACCGATACGTTTTTTTAGGCACTAGACTGGTGGTGTACCGTGTCGATGACCAAAAATAACAGTGGTGAGCGTTTTTCTCCAAGATGCAGGGAAGCAAATCGTAATAAGGGCAGGGAAGATGGCATGATCTAAATCAGCAAAAGTGTTCCGAACACTAATTCGCTATCTATAGCTAGTTGCTATTTGGTCTTTTTAAGAGCTTGATTGGTTGCTGTCCGATGGGCGGCATGTAACAAGATGTTTGCGTTTGTGCTGAAGATCTGTGCAAAGCTGTACAGAGCAATAACATTTATGATCTCTGGGAGCACCTAACTAAATCTTCTGTCTAGACGGCTTTCATTTATGTTGACCCTCTCCACTTGGATGTTCATATCGCTACTGCAGGGACAGAAACAACGTAAACAAACAGGACTCGAGCTAGCTTTCGTTGATATTTTCCGACATACCAGGCCCAACGCAGCTGTATACGATTCAAAGGAAACCAGTCATGCAACTCTCATGCTCAATATGACACCTGCACCATTCAGACCTTGATCAGCTCCTCGATTATGAGGCACTGAAAAATAAAACGCTGAGATGTCTTGAGCCACGGTGAGATGTATTATCACAGAGGGTTTTTTATACTTGTTTGATAGAGAGTAGCCATCGAATTGACGGGAAGAAAGGTGTGAACATGAGAGTCTGTTGGTCTAGCTGACGAACAGTAAGGATAACGAACGCTTCTAGATTGAACGGATTTCTAGATACACACCCACCTTTCTATTTTAAGATCTGAAACGCCAATACAAATACTGAGCCTGTTCTGATTAGGGCTTGGATACAATGGGCGATTCAGTGTGCACTGCACTCTCTTGGACGAGGACTCAATTATGATTAGTCTAAATTGAGTCAGAAATTGAGTCACTGTTGTTCACCGAAAATATGGATCTTTCACTACGTACATAGGAACATATTACCGAGGAAAAAATGGTCAATAAAGATGAATTATGAAGTACAGTACTGTCAGATGGATAAAATTAGATTTCAAGGCTTCAGATTAAGTCCAGCTGGTTGTATATTTGTAGGAGAGTCTACCGGTACGCCTGTAAAACGAATAGACCTGACGCAAATCGAGGAATTTCACGCATACACATAGCATTGTCGAAACTAAACACAGTGGTTTATTTTGCCCGAAAAGAGCTTGTTAGCTAATCTTCTACGAATCCTAGCTTCACACTGGTTTCCTTTACAGATTCTTAGCTTTGCAACTCAAATCACAAGCGATAATAAACCCTTCAACCAGTGTCAGGAACGGAAACCTTGCACATTATTTTGAAGGCCTAGTCTTCACTTTTATGCATCCTATTGGGATGGATTTAACTGCTTCTGTTGCTTGTGCCCGTATGTGTCGTCCGTCGAGTGGAAACCCTTAAAAACACACGACAACGTGAGTTTTAGTTAGACAAAAAGTACGACGCATGTCTGGCAAGACTTTGTGAAACAATAATGTTACCCACCTCACCTGGATGGAACACAATCGATCATTATTTATGACATTTAATTTAGCTTACGAGACATTCAATCTTAGAAAACAGCGGATAGTAAGAACGAAAGTAGCTTTGATGTGATGCTAATTACAAGGTTGCTGAAGCTTTTTCGACATACCGCTCTTTAGGTTTGTTAGGCATTTCCAGTCACCGAATTTCCATCAGTCTTATTTCGTTTTTGAATATGTATGGGGAAATGTGGAGAGAAATTCATGGTTGTATGTTAAGCTTGTATTAACTGCAGGTTATTTCGAGTGGGAAAATCTCGTCAGTTTGCAAACACATGTTTATCTGCATAGAAAAGTTATTCTGTTCTGGTTGTCGTGGATAACTGACTCTCTCCCAGCGGTTCCATAATTTTAGATTCCTATACAATGTGAATGGAATAGGCGGTCTCGAAGGTTTGCCTATTTGTGAAAAACTTCACTCTGGGTTATGCAACTCAGTGAGCATCACACCAAAGAACACCAGAAATGTTTTTGGGTCGCAGGAGCTTCAATTTATAAGTAATGAATGATATAGTTTGAGGAAGGGCTCGGAATAGTAACAACAACAATTAATCTGATAGCCCACAAGCAGAGTAAAACAAGGTTGCAAATACGGCGATAGTAGATGGTGTGTAGCCCATCAAATAATAACTGTAAGTCGTACGTCCTCAAATTCTACAGATGATTCAGCAGTAGTGGTTGCAGTAAATGAAACAAAGTACTTCAGTACTGGTTCAATGTTTTAGCTGTTACTTATAAATAACTAATTCTTTGTCACGAGACATAAATGCTGACCAAGTTCTCGGAAGCTACGAAGTCCCAACAGAGTTTATCGGAGCCAGTCTGACAAACGACAAAATAAACCACGATTTGGTTGAACAATGCGAACGCGAATTACGGCAGAGCATTCTAATGCTTGCTCACATGACGTGTTTGGAATTTTGGGACGCATGAACATGTGATCGGTCCATCCACTGGTGAGAATCAGGACAATGCATCAGATCGATGTGAGCAAAATACCTGCTTTACAGACTGACTATAACTTTCAGCACTGTTTGGATATACTTCTCTGACTCTACGAAGACAGATATTCTATGCGTGTATGTTACAGTGATTCTCCCCAAAACAAACCTAAGCCACCTTCGATGAAAGTACGTTATTTCCAGGTTTATACCGTGTTTGCTCGAGAATGGGCAAGGGTACTGTACAATGGGGTGCTACTACACATGGAAACACAGTCTGGCATTTGCGACGCGTAGCCATACCTAGACGTCGCCGGGACCGTATGAAGAAGTCACTGGCATGGACTTACACGCTGTGTATTGCGGCAGTGTGCGATCACGCGCAAATCATTTCCGTTCGATAGCTGTCTATCCCAGATTTTGTCCACAGGTTCACTTATGTTAATCACTAGCCGATTAGCTTCCGTTCCAAATAATTGATTTCTAATCAACGTGTCCGCGGTTCGACCGGGTGGCATTTTCTTGGGCTTACTCTGGATGTCACATGGTGCGACATCATCAGATGTAGTATTTAACCACAGGGATGAAACAAGAGCTCATCAGTCGGTTCAGCACCAAGGATGAGCAATGACAGAGCAGTAAAAGGACAAGCTAGCTTATAGCCAGACGAGCAACAGCCACTGTATGTATGTCGAGGGCGAAATCAGGACCAAAGATGAATGAGAAAATGCTCACTGTTTGAGGGAGGTTTCACTGGAGCAGCTAGAGTGCAGCCGTTAACGCATGAATTGAGACCAATCAGTATGACGCAAAACTTGGTACTACTGAAAAACGCAGCAGACAATATCCTAACTAAAGTTGACTTTCTCTAAATGTGCCCCTGATCAGAATAGCTCGATCGAATAGGCCACAGAGAAGCCACTCTTCTCTCGCTCAGAAACCCAATAGTCGCAACAAGAACTGGACTTTAAGAAGACAATCAGATGTTGTCTTCTTGGAACCTAAACGTAATTTCTTACACTCGAGGAAGTGTATTAATGTCGCTATCACTTAGAACGCGGAAACGATTCCAAAAGATACAATACTTGACATGAAACTTATTGGTTGGGAACATTAGCAACCCTTTGGCAAGCACTCCTAACAGTCTAATTCCCTGTGAGAAAAATCTGCTCGCTCTCAGGGGAATGGTCAAATTTTGAAAATATTTTAGTCCTTTACATCATGAGACTCTGAAAGTGGCAGTACTTATAGTAGCGCGCATTTTATAAAGTTGTCTTTTGTTGAGGGCTAATAGTAACCAATTTGTTCTAAAATTCTTTGGTATTCATCATGAATTTGAGGGCGACAGGAAGCAATCTGACAGCTCGCTGCATAATTTCTACAATAGAATTATCCATAAGTACATCTGCCGGTGTTATTTGGTTAATAAACACCTCGTCGATGAGATGCCATGTATGATCGATGGGCAACAATCATTCGGCTGTAAAATAATGTGACACCGGTCCTTTGCTCATTGCTCATTCATGTGGTGTTTCCGGGTTAAGACAACTACTTACTTGTGTCGTGAGTGAACGCTAAGAGATAACGATTTACTGACTATGATGTCATGAAACATCTCTGTATGTAAACTCATGACGACACAAGGCATATTCTGTTGTTAAGGCTAAAGAGAGGTTTTAATGGTTGTTATTTTTCAGTGTCTGTGGGGACTATGTTTCTGTTTTTGAGCAGGCTGAGCTGCAATTTTTTGCATCGCAATTTCCGGGTTCCTGGTAGTCGACATTAGTTTGTGATGTTATATCTGTACAAAGACAATCCTCTTTATGCAGTTAAGACGTCGTAAACCCAACATTCCTATTTCACACTCAGCCTTGGCATGCGCACCAAGGCGAAAGCAATTTCACACCTAAAGCCTGGCACCACACCTAAGCGATAAGTTTTCTTCGCCGACTGGAACATCCGCGGACGTTAATCCCTGTCGGCTATTTGGCAAAGGTAGCGCTAACTGTGGCTGCCAAAAACATTAAGCGCACTGTTCGACTGTGTGGAAACTTTTCAATAGACTGAATACGGCTTTGGAAACCCTTTTGTCGGTTCCAAATTTGTTTAGCTGTAAGCGGTCGGTGGATTCGTAGAATCCACACCTATGTCACTTGAACAATCCCCCTCCTATCTTGGTGCGATTCTTCTGTTAAGCTTTCGTTAGAGCTCATCAGCAGTGCATATCCTTGGCCGTGCCGGCATTTGAACTCCGGACACTTGACCACAGAGGTTAGCATGTTAACACAACTCCTCCATTGCATCCTGGACGTACTTGAATTATCTCAGCTGAGCAGGCGACTATGTTCACGTTTGGGGATGTGATAGTTTTCCTGACCTCTCAAACGACGACCCAGTAAATGTCTTGGTTTTGTTGGTCGATTGATCCGCATATCAGGACATCCCAGAAGCTCGGAATCTGTTGCACGTGCTGACTGTAGGACAGTAGGGTGAGGGAACAATTTTGAACCCCTTAAAGTCGTTCTGAATTCTGTTTGCCTATTTACAAACCACAAACTGAAATCCCTCGTCATTATTGCAGCTAAATTTTAGTATGGCATCCATTCCCTCCTTCTTTTCTGTATGAATTCCCAGACACAAGCATCTGAAGTACACTTACGTCAAATGGAAAAATCAAATACAAATCAAGAAATAAGGTTTATTCCTTGCGTATGAAGTAAACAGGCATCCGGTAGGTTTATCTGTAGTTCGTAAAATTGAAACACGACTGTCGGATTGCTTATTTGCACGACTGAAGAATACACGTATGCCGTCATCTGCATATATTATGCTAATTAGTCTGTGATCAACTGTACGAATGCGAACGGTTTCATAGAGTGTAAAAAAACACTACCAAGGACGAATTTGACTTCTACGTGGGTGGTAAAATCCAGATTCGCCTGCCTTACAATGACAACATGACAATACGATACAAATTTGTAGTTATTTGTTTTTTCTTAATGTGTTTATAGTGCAGCTTATGCGGCTGGGTGATTTATGGACATACAGCATCTGCATATAACAGGGACTAAGCGAAGTATGGCTGAAATGTCACTGTACCTCAAAACCTGTTTATGATGAAACCCGGGCAACAGCAAGTAAACTTGTAGACCGTTGCAGTGCATAGACATTTCGTGTGCTGAATTGTTTACCATTTTGGATGTTTTATGGGTCTGGTTCCAGTTAACTCACCTTTAGGAAAATCACAAGTCAATTACTTGCCCCAGTACGAGTATGTTCAGGCCCCAGTACGAGTATGTTCAGGAGGATTTATCAGTGCTATGAACCTTTAGTACAAATCATTCTCGGCTGGAGGGATTCAGGTGTACAGAAATGATAGGTAATCCTCTTTTCATAGTGTCCTCAACAATCCGATCTAATGTTTTTTAGCAGAGGAAATTGGTAACCAGTTGTGTCACCACCTATAACATGTTGGCGGCACGAATTTACACCATACGACTCAACCACATCCGTATCGCAAGCAGTGCCGTGTACGTCAGTTTGATTGGCGCTAGAACTCGGAACAACTGGTGCACCTGGTACAGTCAGTGCGGCAGTACCTTGCTGCACGGAGCACCGTCGGTCTGACGGCCTTAAAAATAATTTGTGCTGACGCAGTGGAGAATTAGGACCTATGGACTTCAAAACTGTGGGCTCAGATAGTAAACTGTTTCATCCTGAAAAGCCATATCCTCAACTTGACTGGCCAAGTGGGTTAGCCGGGAACTGGCACTTGATTCTTTGGTTAACAGGCTTGGACTACTTCGAACAGTAACACAGTCCCAACGAGCTGTTCGCACAACCCGCCAAATTAATTCAGCCGTAAATGTTTTGAAATATTGTTAGTTTGGGAGAGCTTATTGATTGTTGATCAGCTGGCTGTTGATCTGTTCGCCGAGCTTGGTAACTGAATCACAAACGTTTAGTCACCATACTAGGATACATTATCAGTGCCACCCAACTGCGCACTGATGATGTCTTCTCGTATGGTGACGTTTTCAATTCAATGGCCAAGCTCGGCGAACAGATCAACATCCACCCTATCAACAACCGATAATTCACCTATAAATTTTCGTGTGGCCAAAATCATCTGTCCACTGGTGAGCTACCTGTGGACCCAGAAACAATGGCAATATGGGCTTCTTTCCATATCCTAGCACCAACCTTCCGAGGACTGCTCCAGTTTTCTCATGACACAGGCACCGGTAAGCGTGAAAGTTAGCATACCATTGAAAATTAACATGGCGGGACGCCCTGGACTCGTTCTGCACACTAACCCCATGACCGGCAACAATGGCGGGTGTAAATACGAGTACCACGGTTCGGTATGTTCGAAAAAAAACCTGAGGTAACGGTGATCAGTCATGGTAGCCCCTATGTGACTGCTTTCATCGACCAGCAGTTTGTCCTGTTTGGGGCCTCTATCCGTACACTCAATCCCAACATCGTGCAACCAATGACAGGTGTACCAGACTACACCCCTGGGGGAGTCAACCAGCCTCCTGGATCGGCTTTCAGTTCGAGTTCTCAGTTTCTATCCAGGTTGCCTGATTGGGTGTCTGGAGGTATGGGCACCTCGGAATGATTGTCGTAAGGTAGCACTGAGTTCATCCGCCGTCTAGTTTTATTCTTTTCTTCACAGTGAGGCCTTCAAACAAATCATGACTTTACGGTAGCGAAGCATCAGTGTTGAACACTGATGTTATGCTGCTTATTTGTCGATCCCGCAAAAAATCTGTAAATTATCAAGACCCGGGCTTACAGTTTCTCTGGACATTCATTATAAAATTGTCGTCGGACTCCGAACAGCTCCGCCGTAGTTGGCCTTTCGTGTAGCGGAAAGGGGCATGACCTCATTTGTTTGACTTCTTCCCATAGCTGCTGTTCCTCATGTGTCTACTACCACGGCGATTAAGAGGTCACGCTACTGTTTCAACCATCGTAACGAATCAGCACAAGCCTTCACGACGAAAGGAACAAGTAAGTCAATGATATGTCTGAACGGTCGTAAAAACAACCGGATCAATCACAAAGGAAGGGATGACCGCCTGGTGGAATCCTTGGACTCACTCACGAAACACATTGTTCCGTTTTTCATTCACTTTTTTATGGAAGTCAATCCACGCACTCCTAAGTTAATGAGCTCACAGAATTGACGTCAAAATCAGTTATTTGATAGCGTTCACGCACTAGGTGAGTAGTTCATCCGATTAGGAAGCATCACACAAATGACCAAAGGACCGACGTCATATGATGTCACAGCCGAATGATCCTTGCTTATCGTCCATGCGCTGCGTCTCACCGCTGAAATGTTTTTGAACCGAATGGCACCTGTAAATGTACCTGTAGATGATCCTACTCACAAAATTGGACACTGGAAACAAGTTATGGTGAGATAGTATCAGGTAATTCCCCAGTATTTGCAATCAATTTCGTAAAGGATGGTGAAAAACTTTACAAGTTACCTGTTCTTTGAGTTCGACATAAGGATACTGTATATCGCATGCGTCACTCTAAGCTCAGCCATTCTCAGGGAACAACTCTTAACTAAACTAAAACATTTTCACTATATTATCTAGGTCTACCTACTTACCCTCTACCGAAGCTAATAATGGAATCTGATCTGCGAAATCCGGTGTCTACACTTACAGGCCATGCTGAGTCACCTACATAGTGGCACTTGTTTAAACATTTCAGCTTCCCTTCATCATCCGAACAACTTACACTTTCAAACCTAGTTTGTATATATATGGGTTTTCACCCTAGGGTGAATATTGCCTGTTTTCTGCCTGATCGCTGCGCCAAGGGACACGCTAATATACGTATACACACTTTAGGTTATCTGCACGCATCGGTCGTCGAGGGGATCAACAACCACAGGAAGCGGAACTATCCGGCTGCAGCTTGTTCACTACGAAGTGGTGCGTAAGCGTGTTCTTGCTATAGAATCAGAGGTGTTAGAGATAGTCAGTTTGAGGTGACTGCAACATGTATTGCGGTCCCCGGTCACCGTATACCACATAACATTTTGTTCGCCTTTCCAAGCCCCTGTTGGTGAAAGACAACAGAGATGTACCAATGAGGAATAGGGCGGCTGCAGTCAAACTGAGCTTGCCTTTCTGATTGACGTGATTCATCTTGCATGGGGCTGAAAACAAAATGAGACATGGCACGTAACGAAACCCAATGGCTAGGATCAGGTCATTAATTGGATAGATTGCCTGACTAAAGGTGCTCGTCGCTGTACGCTGAACTTTTATTGGTTGAGGGTAGAAAAGGTGCCAACTCAATCCAAGTTATGGGGTCACACTTCGACGTGATGCTCATATCTGTTTGATTTATTACAGTTCTATAGCTGTTGGACCTTCGTGTTGATCGTTTTGTCTAAAGATTTAAGACTTCATTGAACCCCCCATCTTAATAAGACGGTATTTCCTGAACGTTTTATGGTAAATGGGAGCGGGATTGGTTGGTTTGTGTTGTTGGTTTATGTACCAGCATACAGGAAATTGCTAAACAAAGGCGGTGGATAAAAAGTTTGTGGTAGCTAATTGTAGCAACATCAATGATTCTCGAGTCTAGGAACTACAGGAGTGGCATTGGGAAGGACAAGCTCAGAATAGATGTGTTCTTTAATTGACACTTATCAAATAAAGGTATGATTCTTGATAGGGAGCTGAAATTCTTTAGGTTGTTTATTTTGATTTGAAGCAGTCTAGAAGTCACTGATGTGTTGGCTTGCGTGCAAGACTTGTGTTAGTCAGAACTGCCATCCGGCCGTTCAAGCGCGTCGATTTTAATTTATTTACCTAACGGCATATCACCATAGAGGAAGTCGTCCATGGGTATCGAAATCAAAGTTGCTTGGAACATTAGATCTGGCTTCTCCAGAGATGAGAAACCGAAAAGAAATCTGGTGAGGAACGCCTGTTGTGAATTCTTTCGGGAAGCGACCTCTCTTCTAAGGTGGGAGGTGTTTTGCATCTTAAAAAACCTAATTTTCAGTTCAAACCTGAGGAATCTGAGGGTTCTAAATATGGGGTAGTCTCCGATGCGGTGGGCTCTACTACTCATGAGAAAGTTTCTCAACCTGATTAGTTCACATCGACTACTATACTGAGTGAATATTGCAACATAAAATATTTGTTCAGTTTGATCATGGGATCATCTGAAACAAGGTCACTAATATTTAGCCCGTTCATTCGTAAGCCCAAAAGCAGTACAGTTTCATCGTTTTTCTAACATATAAATTAGACCTAGCGGCTGATGAATTAAAAGCGTGAGTTTTGGTTTATACCCAATTGTAAATGCGCGTTGGCGAGGTCAAAGTCCAGCCACGTTTATTTTTTAGCTGTGTCAAGGAATGTCTCGACCCGACTAGGGCAACGAGACAAGTGCTTATATTTTTGCGAAGACAGATCATTGTGCCAGTCATTTATTTTAACAGTGACTTAAAGGGAAGGACAACCACATTGTGAAATGTTTGCGCACGCTTGACTGGTCTTTTCAAAAAATGGAGCAAATTGAGAATATCATGTTTATTGTGTCCTAAATCTTGACTTAAACTCAAGCTGACTATAAACAAAAACAGAAACAACAAATCCACTTCACTCAACTCCACTAAATTTTGGCCTTTGTATCTACTCATGAGGCGTTCAAAATGTGTGCATCTGCAAAAGTGTTTTTGAACTTTGAAAGAGAATTTAATCAAGGGACGGGAAGGTTTCAGACGATGGACGTGCTCATTTGCATTGCACGACCATCCGTGGTTGTTGTTTTACCACTGCATCTCTGTGCTAGCAATTCTCCAGAGATTGTGTAGACTATTAGCTGCTCATCACTCCTGCTCGTTGCATGTGTGAAAAAAGTTGCGCTTCGTGGTAGAGTGGATTTGCATCTAATTGCACTAAAGTTTCTTTAAGTATGTTCACTCTTGTATATACACTTCAATGTACTTTCATTTGCGGTTAGTTTTGCAGCTTCTTCTGCAGTTTATCTTTCCAAACACTGGTTCCGTTTTAGTTACGTGCCTTAAAATCATATTCTAAAGTGCGAGTTCTAGTTGCGAGCTGTCCAAGTTGAACAACAATATTGGTTTTTCTCAGAAACGAAGAAAAATTCCGCCTTGGCCAGCCATTTTGAAATGACTGCGTGTGAGAGAAAGACACGTTCTTTCTCCAGATTTATCAGTTTGGTTTTTAGCCCTTAATAAAAGAGTGATCTGCTCTATTATTGACACCAACAACAGCCTCCAGCACCATAGCAATAAGGCGTTTATGAATTAGGCTACACCTTCCTGGTCATCCAGAGTTAGTGTATTCCGTCAGACAAGGCAAAAACTACACCAGCGGTCCATCCAAATCACACGTATTTTTCCACAATAAAAATGTTCAACTATGTGTGCTGGTGTCATTCACGGCATTCTCATAATTGTTCGATGGGAAAGTGTAGAGGCTTCTTGAATCCTTGTTACTTTCTCATTGCGAACATAAGGCAAAGTGATGACTTAGGCCATTATGCATCAAACATCTTGTTAAGATTCTTTCTCACAAGCCGCGTGTGATCATTTTAACCAGCTGACCAGCCTATCCTTTCTGCCAGTTTTGTTATGAAATGTTGACTGAAACAGAAATTAGAACGTAACTGCCTTGCATCCATCCACTTTGCGTGTGATTTTTAATTATCTCATCCTGCTATCCCTGTGGGTAGAAATTTTTCCTCTTTACAGAAATGGTTAACATTTTCTCACGCTTAATGGAATCCTTTACTGCCGCAAGCAG
>SJOL01007074.1:214507-228635 GCA_004794785.1 Opisthorchis felineus
TATATTCCTGATTTATGTCACTATCTCAGCAGGCGCGTACAATACATTAAAACTGTTATTAGTATGAAGAGATTTGAGAATTTTTATGGAGATTTCGTCTCGTAAGCGGAGTGAATCTATGTTGAAAAGTGCTTTCCGGCTGTTCAGCAGAAACTGGCTTCACACGCAGGACCAAATCTCTATATCTTTAAATCATAAGTAAAAGAAAAGGGAAACTATTCATGTTAATGACTCGCTTGACAGTTCACCACAGTAGTGCCAACTAAACGAAAAGCTGTTTGGGCTTACACAGAGCCGGCTTCCAGTTGCGAACAGCAGTGACCTCCACACACCTCAGAACTCAGTTGGACACGATATCAAACTCGCTGAAGTGGTTCGCTCCGAAAGGTAGATTAATGAGAACATCAAGTTTCAGGACAATACTCACACCCTCCGGCTTAGAAGTCCGCCCACTCTTTCCTAATGAACACCTAAGGATGATCATTAGACCTTAGAGTATGCTTAAGGTTAGTGAGTTCCACTTGAATTGTACCATTTGTGAGAATTTGTCAGGCTCGATGGTGTAACGTTTAGACTAGGTCGCGCTTATATCGTATCAGCAAGAAGCTGGTGATCCACAGCTATTATCCTGCCCAAGTATGCTCGCGAACTACTGTTTTACATTGTATCACAGTGTCAAAAAAGGAAGACTTCCATTAGCCTGTAATACCCTGGTAAACTGCAGAAGAAGTGTTGGACATGCCTATTTTCTTTTTTTTCAATAATTCATTTGTTCATTACTGTGATCTGTATCACGCACCCGATGAGGAAACAAAATAAAGCCAGAATATCGTCCCAAACTGCGCTGCTTTCTTCCATCTTCACCGGCTGCAATAATTAATGTTGACAGTAACACACGTACAAACCTCAAACTGCCATCTACAGGATTCAGTTTTCCTTAACTAACTAATGGTCCTATTTGTGGGCAAAACGGTAACAACCAGGGACGACTACAAAAATGTTAGTTTTCGTTGTTTAGGTGATACAAGACGGAATAACCCCAAAAAGTACCATCACATGTCGACTTTTGGCCTTTCACTTGCGTTTGGCTAATGGGACTCCGGACAATACTAATCACCGGCGCCCAAATTTACACTGAACCGTAGGAGCATCCAACTTAGTGTTACAAAATAGTGCTCAGTATGGTCTGTTAATGGCTTGTTTGAAAATTTCGCAAGCGAGGTATGCAATTAAAATGGATATTCTTTTTACTGTTTACTGATCAGGGTTCGCATTTTTTTATTCAGTCTCAGTCTAGTTGTTACTGTAATATCTCGATATCATGTCGCTTGTTACACTGAGTTAACATTAGTCTAACTACCTAAATTGCAAACAAACTTGATATAGATTTGGCCTAATGAAATTCAGTCTGATAAATTCCATCGACTAGGAACCAAAAGGTCTGTCTGAGTGAACATGGGAATCACGTCAAATCACCTGCGAAGTCCAAAACCTCAGTTATATTTTTCGTTGATATTTTACCGTGTATGGGACGCAAACTGTGCTGCATTTTCTTCCCAGTGGGATCCCTCACAAAACAAACCAACCTGATCATGGCCTATTACTTTAATTAGCCTCATGCTTCAGTCGGTTGTCCACCAAAAAGCACAGTAAATAGATATGTCTGGAAGATAAATCCACGGAGCTAGCAATCAACATACTTCATGTAATCTAGTCGCATATGGATAGGAGTCATCCAAAAACGATAAATCTTTAACTGAACCTTCGTACACTAATAAATTTGCTTCCCGGTGTGCAAGTTCATGAATAGTGGCATGGTTCCTCAAACCCTAGTGGCTTCATTTTACCAGTGCCATTTCATTTTAGGGGAGAACAATCATCTACACTTATGTCAGGATGTGATTTTGTTACTTGCCTTTGAAAACCCGATTTTCTAAAATTTTTCATTTTCTAAAATGACTCAATTTCTTTGAGCTCAACAAATTTCTTCCTAAACAGGCTGCACTACAGGTGAGCTCAGGTAACAACTTCGATGCTTGAGAAATGTTTGCAGTATTTTTGTAATTATGCCTCTCAGCACCGGTGGCCTCACGTCTGTGAGCTACCTGGTAAGACCTCAAGGTCCGTTTGTCCTGTAGATGTGTTTTGTTTCCCTCACCGCTCGCTTCGTTCCCCAAGCTAACGGTTCCTCGCTCTGTAGGGACTAGCACTGACTGGATCGCACAAATCACCTTCCAGATAAAGGTCTCAGGTGGTTCTCTAGCATAAAACCAAAAAATCAGTGGCGGTGTTTAGCGTAATGTTTGCAGTAGGTATTTCGAAATTTTTGACGTTTTTTTTGTGGATTGATAACATTCTAAATTTGAGCACTTTAAGCCACACACAAACATGTTTCTCAGGAACATTTTCGAGTAGTACAAGTCCAAAGGTTATATCACAGACTGACTGGACCGACCATCATTCTGTAGACTACTGGAATCGGAAGGGCTGGCCCCGAGAGGTTATCATTGGTGTCAGTGGTATAGGTGTATACTCTGGGGTGGGTTTCACGAAAGATGTACCGTATGTGAACAGCTGAATCCACCGCACGCACCGGCAATTCTCGGATTCTGAGCCTCGCTTATCCTCGTGCAGTGTCATAATGGATTACTATAATCCATATCCAGAGCCGAATGACAGACGCTGATGCGAAAATTGAAAACATCTCAATAATCTTACTGAAATTAAGTCGTTCCCTGGACGAATTTGATGTTGTTTTAGTGTCACTTGTATCGTCAGGTAACTTTGTTGGTTACCTTATTTATGACGAGGATTCAGCAGCACTGAAACCAAGGACTGGAAACAGTATGAGATACAGATACATTGACACGGATACATTGATACGGATATAGTACAGATACATTGATAGAGGGCACTAGAACCTTTCTGAACCCCCGAGCATTCAATAAACTTTCTGGAGGAACTCACTGTTGCAAGCAATATTTCTGCACTGTAGGTCACACTCTGGTAAAGAAAACCTCTCACAAGGCAACAAGCATTATTTCTTGAGGAACTATAACTCAAAATATAAAATGCTTTCTGATTACTAATTGTAATAACCATGTATTCCGACCGTCTAACTTTATTGAGATGACAGAAAGTTTGATACATATGAGCATAAGTAATCGAATGGTGCATGGTGAACTCAAAAATGGGATGACCTATGCAAGCACAATACGGTTGATTCTCCAACGGTTATAAAGCAGTGAGCGTTGCGTGGAAACAATGGTCTGTAATGTTGGTGAAGGATTCGTTCATTTATCAGTGTGATGCTTTAGGGAGAGACTGAGTTTAGTGTGATGCCATCCTTTTGCTCACATGCACCGAGAGTGCCTGTATTCCAACAGATCTGCAACAAATGTATTTTGGGGCGCATTTGGTTACAAGGGCACCGACTACCCGGATATCTGCGCAGCTTGAACGCCGCATCAGTTTGCGAGCAGTGCGCTCCTTGCTCGATACTTACATTGCGTGTATTAAATTGGCGTACTCAAATCTCAGGCCATCAGTCGGAGATTCATATTTGAACCGAATGGGATTTGAAATTCTTCAGCTGACTGGAAGATCATTTCTTGCGCTGTATGCGTAACACTTATTCTTGTGGAAGGGATGCCCAGCTAAGCTTGATGGATGGGTCCTATACTACATTACAAGGAAACTGTGAAATTTGTATTGATTACTAAACTCAAGATATTCGGCTGCAACATTTGACCAGAACATTCATTTTTGCCCTAATCAATACTAGTGGGGGATTTAACTGAGATTCAAATGAGCTGCTCGTTTATGACGTTCTTCAGAAAAAAATCTGATGCAAAGGTTGCCTCAAGTTTCACTTTGGCTTATATTTATGGGTTAAAATTGAGTGGAGGTTGGCAGACCGACTCCCTCCAAGCAAGCCTTAAGGTCATAGATTAGAAATACTCCTCAAAGTTTTATTAGTTATGGCAAATGGTTTGTGTACTCACTATAAAATCAGTTCGATAAATCCTCCCAAACGAAATTTTCAGAAGTCCCTGAAAAATAAATTTACCCAGTAAGAAATGAAACCAGCGACTTGACAAAAGAAATCCTTGTCGGAAGAAATAATTCACTTTCCTTTAATAACTATTCCATCACCTTATTGTCTTAAACCTTCTCGATTGATAATTAAGGGCATAACGCTTAGAAAACCAAAGGTTCAGGTAACTCTCTTGAGGGGTATTTCCACACTTGCAGGATCGTTGCAGCTCCCATACATTCTTTGATGTATTTTTTTATTCGCCCAGCTCTGAGGATGTGCTTCAGACTGTAGGAAAATAACCGTCCAGCTTGGCTAGCAAATGAATAAATGACGAAGGCCACTGTAGCAAACCTAATGACTACAAATGCAATGCAGTCTCTAGCAACTGCGTGCCACACAGAAGATTACTTACGACTTTCTGACCATCGATTACAAGTCACATCATCCACGTGGGCATGTTTGTCGGCTCAGTAACAGTCATTCAGACTGAGAGTTCCGGAAATTAATTACAGGAAGCTGTTTTTTGACCCCCCATTTTTGTACAGATCACCTGTGAGTTTCAGCTTTTAGGCATACTTCCCCATATTTGAAAATATCCAACCAGTAACCTTATCTCTTCTCCTAAAATTTACGAAGAATTGCAGCGCACAGTAAAAGTACCCGCACTGCACTGATAAAAACGCTCCCTGTGTGATTTTGTACGCAATATGTTCTCAGAATTAACGCAAATATTGGTTTCTCCTACAGAACTCAACTGTCCAATTTGTGCAAAAAAACTCATTGTAACCAGCTGTTAGTACCCGCTATTTTTAGCAATATCCTCACACTTCTTGAAGGATATGCGCACATTAGGCATTCGATGCGCGCAAAAACACAAAAGAACGACCGAACGTCAGTTATGACTCCTTTTATACAATTGTTTTGATGACCTGAGCAAAAGAGAGGCGAACGCCACATGAGATCTCTACAGTGGTAATTTCTAGTGTTTGTGTGGAATTGCGCCTGTCATTCAGAAAGAACTAACCCAGTGTTGCTCTATTTGTGAAAATTAATTGAGTTTGTTCGTATCAGTTTCTTTGTGGGGATAGTAACATTCCCGTGTTTGGTTGTGCGAGTCCGAAAAATGGGACTAGTGCGAAATACAGGAAGTCAAGTCTTATTACATTGATAAAATATTTAGTTGCGGTTGGTAGCAAATTATTCCGTCCGTCCTTCCTAAGAATCATTACCCCACGAAACTGAAGATTGGATGAAGCGCCAGAACAATAGGACAATTCTACTACCCAAACTATGGTATTCGTATCAGATCATATGATTATTGCGAATACAAACACGCATTATAAATACAAATCTGTTGGATCCCGGGAAAACCCTGAAGGTAACATGGATGGTTCAGCAGGCGAATCTTTATTACAGAATCCGCTCATAGAACAGAGTTGTGGTTACCTATTCGTACTTTCATCAACAATGAGGGTAGTGAAAGCACTTGCCGCCGCGCGTCTGGTTCAAGTCACAATGCCTCTCATACTAATGGATAGAGGTCCAACCAACATAGTTTCCTGGTTCTCTAGATTGGAGCTTGTAAATTTCTCCTTAAAAATTTGGCCTGCTCTGGTGGTCTTAGGCCAACCACCGCTTCCTCGCGCTTAGGCTATTGAACCCAAGTCTTTGGTTGAGAACCTTAGTCATTCTGTTGTCTAGGCATTGACACTCTGGTAGTGTGAGTATAAATGACCCAGTGCCAAGTGAGCCGTCGCGTAGTGCCGTCAGTCAGGTTGCCTTACTTTTTGCGCAAGACGGAACGGGTAGGTTAAAACAGCTTATGACTGACGCCTCCTTCTTCCGGTTTTATATGTTCTTCCTTCACCCTTCCTCACCCCACTCCCAGTGACATCACTGTAGGCCCATTTTAAGGACTGACATATCCGTTCGCCGACCACTGCCGTTACCTGCAATATCTACGGTTAACAAGGCCTCCATAGTCATTGACACACCGAGATCATTCTTTAAAACATTAAGTTTATCTCATCTGGCAGCCGGACGAGTGATTGCTGGATGTGAAGGCACCTCGAGTGTTTGTGACAGAATAGCACTAATTCACTTTCCCCATCCAACATTTTCCCTTCCGTCATAAAGTTTTATCCAAATAAACTGACATGTAGTACGGTAGTGAAGCTGCAATGTCGATCTTCGGTCAATAGTAATAATGGTGATGGTTCTATTCAATGAAACTGGCTTACTTTGGAGGCCGACAAACTTTGTCGTGTTTCCAAATGGCGAGCCATTTACTCAAAATTTTAAGTTGGCTTCTCACAGTGGGTATACCCATGGGACTGATTCGTAAGTTTTATCTGGAACCTGCACATAAATCCCGACCTTTACTTCGTTCTGCTGCATCTCTGAAGGTCAGACAACATGTACTTTTAAATATAACCCTGAGGCATACCGAAAAATTTCGCTCATGACTTTGATCGATCATTCCAATGCAAGGAATTATGTGCTCCTTTCATCTACATTAATATTAAAAGGTCTTGTGGCAAACACCGTACGCCTGATGTCGCCGAAATGATCGTCTGAATACCGGCAAAATACGCACCTGCACAATGTCCGAGCTGTAAGCGAAGTCCTCCTGTCATCCGCACGATGCAGTGCGTTTCCCCACGGTTGCGCACACGTACGCATCTGTGTACGTCGCACGCCCAGCTTTCTCGGACATATGAGTATTCGACAGAGAGGAACCCAATCCTCCTGTCGCTCACGTAGGTCATGCACCGGCTCATCGGTACAGCTGAGCTTATCGGCCCGTCTCAAAGTTGTTACACATACGGACCACCTGAGTTGATCTGAACCTCATCTTGACTAAGCAATGAATGCGGACAGATAGCCACGCTTGAAGAAACCAAGTTTACCAACTCAACGATTAACATTTTCTGGTAGGTTGCACGTGCAGCCAGGATACGAGGGAGCACATCCAGCTGTCGCCATGGCACTGGAAGTACACAATTCTACTGTTCGCGCCCGAAGTGTCCTCGAGAGCACGCGGCAAAAAATCCTGTTAATTTCAAGGCCTACGTGGACCGTCAGCTGGACTTCACAGTCTAGCAATAAACTTTGGCTTTTCATGGGAAAAATAAACAGATTTTCCTTGTTTTGTGTAGATTTTGGGCACCTCCCGAAGAACTCAAACGCGGTTGGCAGGCTACAAGCAGTAGTTGCTAATCTTCGTTAAAATAGTCAAAACACAGGAAATTTTTTGACCGAAATTCGGCAAATCCTTGGTTCTTTTCACTAAGTAATGCGAGAATCTTTGTATTGTAATTTGTCAGACAATGCGGAACGTAAGATATCTGACAGCAGTAAGGTTTTCATCATATGTCGTTCAATATATTCACCTTGTGCGTACGGTTTTGTGGCACCATCACACCCGGAACACTGGCGTTCACTGGGCACGCGACTCCACGTGAATACGGAAACAGTTTTTACACTTACCTACAAAGTACCGGAGATCTTGCTGATATCTATCGAAATATACATCCTGATCACTGTAGAAGCGTGTGAGTATTCACTAACCTGAACTTTGTGTCTAAAAACTATTTGTACAACGCCATTGCATACGTGACTGGCTATTCATGTGATGGGATCACGTGATTCGTGCACCCCTTGTCAGATTTAAATCAACCATGAGGTGATCTGTCACGAGCGGCTCATAATCTGAACGAGACTGCCTTACGTCTTGTTTTTTATTCTCACCCCTGTCACTGGCGAGCTTTTGACCTATTAGAATGTCAAAACTTCTGGATGCTGTCAAATCGTGAGCCTTCAAACGGAATGACGATAGGACCACTGGAACAAACAGTTGCGGCGGAATACACCGGGATAGGCTTTAACACCTGAGCCTAATTTCATTTGAAAGGGGCAGAGAATGATGCTTGATTGAAACGTTCAGGATTATCGGCGGTTATACGAATTTAGCCAACACAAATTAACCGGACATCCATTGATGCTGGGACGAGGTATGACTGCTCCCAAAACTAGGATAGGTCGAATTTGCACGCGAGTTTGGATTGTCACCCACATTCTAGTTAGGTGGTCCCATTTGATGGTTTTGCGGTACCAGACTAGATTTGTCATCCTTTGTCTGTCTGATATACTATTTTCGGTGAATAAATGTATGACAATGGATGGTTTCTAGCAGTGGTGGATACATTTTCAACCTCTACGATAATTCCGCTCCCCTGTACTTTGTTTGAAATCAGAAAGCTCAAAACCATCCTTATTTTGCTTCGATAGTGAAAAAAGTCGAATTGCTGCGAACCTGATGACAAACGCAGTTTAAGGACAAATCCTACCTAAGTGGTTTTGCTGTCTAGACACTGGTGGACTGTCAAAGAATTGTTAGCAACCTTGAGTTCTTTCAAGGAAATATGCTTCTTTATCTCGAATATTGCACCAACCGAAATATGGGTCTTTCTTTGTGCAATGCACTCATTATAAAGGAGTGATTGAGCCTCTCGATAACACTTGTACAGTTTGCAATTAAATGCATTTCGCCGTCACCAGACTTTTATCAAACGGAATTTTGGTGGAAAAACTGCCGGTAGCAAGGATGTGGCGATGATAACGCCGGTGTAAACCAAAGGAACCACTAAGCTTTCATTCACAGGTCGCATACTGACAATGCCTAATTATGCAGAAGAATACTTAGAGTGGATCAAATCACTCTATTTCCTTAAGGCTCACAACAGTTTACTCATTGCCAGTCGGGAGTCACGCTGGAGGCGTTTGCCTCTCTGGTCCATTCGGCTGCTTTCTCATTAGACAACAATGACAGCTCCGTACCACTGTTGTTTTTGTACCAAATGGATACTTTGCCAGCAACATCCAGTGTGTTTTACTACGGACGCTTTCAGAAAGTAGAACTGAACCAGCTCTGGTGAGGTCGGTCCAAAGCTGTCCCACCGATTCGCTACAAATCAGGAATCTAGGTGAGCAAAAATCCACTGCTAGCATCACTGGTACTGATAGGCTTCCGGGGTCCATATGAGCTTCCAACTCCGGTGACTTATGCAAATGATTCTTTAATCCGAGTAAACCAATGATTTCGTGGTCGGTTCTACGGTGGCAGTTATTAAACTTAATTAAACTCACAAAAAACGGGAGCAGACGTGTGAGCTGGTCACGGGAATATTGTCTCTAAGACTAATCACGCACTGTTAATGATGACTCAAGGAATGTGGTATCACAACATGCTTTATAGACTCCAATTTACTGCTGTCAACGAAGATTTCCCTTCGAGATAAACCCTTTCTAGAATTCTCATCTGGCCGTTCCATGCCGTGGTAGAATCCGTCTATGTGAGGCTTTTGCACACTTGCACTGAGGCTATATTCACCACAAAAACATTTCATGAAGTCTACGACCTAAAGTCTCCGCCCACAGCGACTGGTAGAAGATGCAGCCTGTATGGTGAAACACAGACTCAGTCCTTTGAAAGCAAGTGACCGATCGTCGGTGTTTAGAATATGCGGACAAGGCCATTCATTGATATTGTTAGCCTAGAGTGCGGTCATTCGTCCGCTGTCCAGCAATCGGAAATTCCAAATCACAAAGCCAGAGTGCTCTGCGTACCGTCTGATTGTTGGTTTGAAATCAAAGTATAACTAAATTCCGCCAAAAAGAAACTGGAACTTACGGCTGTGTGACGATTTATGTACCTCGGCTATACTGGGGGTGTCTGCGCGACACTCGTCGTCTCTCATACTAGGTTGGCCAATGGTTACAGGTCGGAGCAACACAGCATTCTGGCCCTCCAGATTGAGGGTTGGAACATTTATGGCGACTTGTTCCGCAAAAATTGAAGTGCACTTGCATTTACTGCCAAACACCGCTGCCTTGCGATCAGGTTTTCAAGCCGAAAGCTTTGGTTAAAGACATTAATCGTCCTCCTGTCTAGCTCTTGGCGCCCTGGCAGTATCCCAGCCCGCATGCATACATGAACTGCACAAATACAGGTAAACTCATACCACATAGCCGTCGCGTAGTGCCATAAACCGGGTCGCCTTACTTGCTGCATACAGCAGGGCGGGTAAGTGAAAACAGGCCACTGCTGACGCCTTCTTTCTCTTTCACATACTTTCTTCCCCTCCCCCACCCCATTAGCAACACTCTCCTCATAGGCCCGGCACATAGGACTAATGCATCCGTTTATCCTGCAACGGTTTTGCAAGCAACATCTGCGCGTCATCCGGCGCCGACATCCTCAGGCATCTCGAAATCAATATTTAAGTCCCGACGACCTGTCTATCTGGCCGCCTTCAACGTCCGTACTCTGAAACAAACAGAAGAACAAGCTGCTCTTGCTTTCACACTGGACTCGCTTGGCATTGATGTGTGCTATGTCTCAGAAACAATAATTCAAAATAAAAGCACAATGGTTGAGCTAACCTCTCTATCACTCTCCGCTCGTTTTTCTCTACGCAACTCTGATGATCCAGTGGCTGCTGCGGCAGGATGTTCACGAGTTGGTACCTTCCTAAGTCACCGGGCAGAAGGATCCTTGCTTGACTGGATACCCGTTGATAGTCACCTCTGTACGGTTCGTCTGGAAATGCTTGTGAAGGAGTCTTACAAGGGGGAAGTTGATTGATGTCTGTTTATCGTATCTGCTTACACCCCAACTGACTATTGCTCTGACACCAGCAAATACAATTTTTATGACGCCCTGAATGCGATGTTGCAGAAAGCTACAAGCCCAGGTAGTCTTGTGGTTTCCAGAGACCTGAAAGAACAAGTGAACAGGCTTAGAGCATCTGAGACTCAGCTAGGTGGTCGGCACGGACTGGACTCTGAAGGTACGGAAATGGTGAACGGTTACTTCAGTTATGTGCTAGCTGCAGGCTGTTTGTATACAGTACCAACTTCCGAAACACCTAAAGTCTTCTAGCCAATTGGGGTCCTCCAAATGCGTGCCGTTTACGAACTCAAATTGATCACATTGTCATCAGTTACCGATGGCGCGGATCAATAACATACTGCAATTCGTTTTGAAACACATTTATGGATTCCGACCATGCGCTCGTCTGGAGTGGCCTCTCCCTTCGTTTTCCGTGACCGCGAAAGGTGCGTGCAAATCGCTTGGCAACTGGGAGACCGGCTGATCTGTACCTTAGGCGAATTTACCAGAATTATCTTCTGGAATAGCTTCCAAATGCCTCACCATCATATCTGAATTCGTACTGATACGAGTTTGTCACCTGTTTTGACAGTGCTGAGAGTTGTTCCTGCAGCACGGTGCTGCCATGCCTACTCAAGGACAGGTCATCAAACCGAAAAATAGCACTGCTCAAATCTCGGAGAAATATCACCACCGGGCCCAAGTATAATTTGGCCCAAAGAATTATCACCGATCAAGTGAAAGTGAGCGTGCGAACCGACCGTGATGTCCGGTGCATACGGAAAGCCAAGGAAATGGAAGAGGTCTAGAAACTCCGTAATGCCCGAAGATTATTTCATTCTATCCGTGCAGCCGGTTATCAGGAAACCAACTGCAAATGAAACCATCAAGGGTCAGAATGGAGCGCTTTGACCGGTGGGCCGAATACTTCGAATAGCTATCGTGGCCAAAAGCTGCCACTAATCTAGAACCCACAGTTGACGTAGAACCCTGAACGTGGAACCACCTGCGGCCTCACAGGCTTACGACTGCACATTTTCTCTCAAGTGCCACCGAGCTGCTGGTCCGGAAGACCTCCCACTCACATTGTTTAAAGATGGGGTGAAGTCCTCGGTCAGTGCTTGTGTGATTTTTCTGCCTGCACTTGAGGAAAGGAGACTGTTTCAGACAACTGAGGAGAATAGATGATAGTGCCCATTTTCAAAAAAGGGGCTCGTAATGATTGTGGTACACACACAGAGGGATCACCTTGAACCCGGTCGTAACGAGATGGTTGACGTCACATTCGACTATGTTGACCGGTCTGTTCTCCTCAACACAGTTGCCCATCAGGGAATGTCCCGGAAGTTTTTGAACATAATACGTTCTTCGTATTCTCAAACTTCCGGACTTGTGAGAGTATATGGAGAGTACTCCAAAAGCTTCCGTACACAAAGCGGTATACGTCATGGATGCCCACTCTCTCCATTACTAATTAATTTCGTGATCGATGAGATACTGAGACGAACGCTGTAAGGCATTCGAAACCCTGGTGTTATAATAGCCTCTAACGACGACCTTGTCGATCTGGCTTAGGCAGACGACATCACTGTGGTCTTCGAAGAGGAGGGGATGGCGGAGGTGTTTTTGGATGAATTGACCTTTGGCATGCACTTTGCACCCACAAAGTGTAAGTTCATGTTCCTGGACATCCAATCACTGAACGTGCCACCTACTACCCAGAGAGAATCACTCAAGACTGTGGAGCCCTTTACGTATCTTGGAAGTTGTATTAGCTCCGATTGTAGTGTTAGCGATGAGGTCAATTCACTTGTCTGCAAAGATCGAGTCGCGTTTGCTAGTTTTAGACCTCTGTGGCACCAAAGCGGTATATCCCCGAACTTCAAGGGACGTGTATATCAGGTTACAGTACGGGCTGTTTTGTTGTATGGCTGTGAGACTTGGCCTGTTCGAGTAGCGGAACTGTAACGTCTTGAGGTGTTCGTCCACCGTTGTATCAGAACCATAGCTGGTTTGGTTTGGTGTTGGCGAATCCTTGGCGAGGAAATTAGAGAGCGAGTTTTCAATTGTGCAGCGGGGCTCACACTGAAGAATGTGTCCAGCACCAGAAGCTACGTTGGTCAGGTCATGTATTGCGTATGCCGAAGTATTGTTTGCCGAAGAGAGTGCTGTCTTCCATGCGCAACTCTGAATGGCGGAAGTAGAGATGGGGCCAACCCTTGACCTGACAGAGGGGTATGAAAGAGACTACAAAACGTCTGGGTGCTGTTGGTGCGACTCGCCTTCCAGCATGGGGTCCGCGTGATCCCCACCCCGCTTGGTTGTAGACGCTGCATGATATGGCTGCCAATCGATATCAGTGACGTTCTTGTTGTCAGTTCCTATCCAGATCGCCTGAATGAGCGTCTGGAGGTGTATACTCCTCAGACTGATTTTGGTAGGCTAGCACTAAGACTCTTCCCCGTCCACTTTTATTCTTTCCCTCATGACAGAGCTTTCAAATAAATCATGGTTGTACGGCAGCGAAGCGTCAGCGTTAAACACTTGTGTCATGCCGTCAAGGATGATGATGAAACCCCGTCGACGGAAACCCAAATTTTTATCACTCCAATCAACCCTCAGGCATTTGCTTTTTACGTCTGTTTCGATGGATACACCGCTCCCACGTGACGGCATTGAAGTGGATTTCCCCAGCAAAAGCCAAATGTATAGCAGGTTCGTTTACGGTATTTCTTAAGAGCAGGAGGTATTTGATTAGCCGATCACCGTTAGCAGCCATTATTGACCTACTGAATCATTAAAGAATAAATTCTCCATGGGTAATCAGTGCCATTTTTGGGGTGGGTAGTTCCATTCCCCTGATTAACCCCAACATGTAAAACGGAACTTCATCGGTGGAACCAAATACTAGTTTGTGTAGCTTGCCACCAAAACAGAACAACGGATCAACAGACTTAACGTAAAATCAACAACAATCATTCTGCAACTTATGAACGCGAAGGCAATCAAGTGCGTTGCCTTCTCTGAGTTCTTCATTTTGCTTGCGATATTTTGGTATATTCTGTTGGTCACTAGTCGCACGATGCTATGGCTGCCATGCAGATAGCCATGCTACCCGTTGAAAAAATGCCAAACTATATGCCTAGAAATGGTATTGGATGACAAGCACAACTTCTGAACGTAATCTTTCCCATTCTCATGCTGAAGCCGATTTGAAGTCGAAGGATATGAAATGAAACAGTCGTTGTCAAGCAACGCACATGCGCCAGTTAGCACAATTCAGCAGGTTAGTGTGTTACCTCGATCGACCATCTTACTGATCAGTAACGACCACCTAAGCTGATCATACAAAGAACACGTTATCGACTAATTTTCCCAATGTTGTCGTTTACATTATGACCAAAGTAGGCTGTGAG
>SJOL01007074.1:267939-279772 GCA_004794785.1 Opisthorchis felineus
TAATCCATCACCTCACTTCTCATCCCGGGCCAGTAGGCCCTCTGCCGAAGTAAGTCGTATGTCTTGGTGCACCCTGTGTGTGCCATTTCGTGGCATTCGATGATCAGCTTCCTTCTCAAGACGCGAGGTATTACGGGCAGCACAACATCAGAATAGGTTTCGTTCCAGGAAACTATGTCAGCCTCACTCATACTCAGCCTATTGAAGTGACTCTGGAACGTTTCCAATTCCTTGTCTCCGTCTCCGTCTCCGTTCTCCATATTCCTTCCATCCAACAAGGCGGCTGCAACCCTCCGTAACACAGGATCCTGCCGTTGGAGTTGTACCAACCTTCCCGCATTCGGTTCGACGACGAGGCTATTGGCACCAATCATGATCCTGGGGGCCTCATCTTCATTCGTCTCGAACAAAAAGTCTTGTGGAGTGAGATTTTGATAGTATTTTTATACGGTTGTGGCTCTAAATCTTTATCTCTTTAGTGGAAGTGTAGATTGACTAATGCTTCGCCATTCCTGTATCATGGCAGCTATCAACTCAGGTTTGAGGCCACCTAACTTTGCATGATTAACAATGTTTTTCACTGTGTACTGTACAGGATCGTAGTCCGGTGAGGTGACTGTAAGACAGTCAATTTAACCCCAGCAAATGACTCGACAGAAGTCAACTCTAGGTTATGTAATACTTCTGAAGGACTGCACTATCCAGCCCATTTGTTTTACCTTTTTCTCCGCTCATGTCACAGTGTAAATATCAAATGTCAACCTGCCCTATTATGGGTATATGGTCCCCGTAAATCATTCCCTATTTTTAGCCCGGTTACTCAGGAAACTCATATGGCTGTTAATTAAAGTGGGATGTAAATAGTTCAGAAGACTCATGATTAGTGTTGACGTGGCTAGTAAGTGCATCAGAAATGTACCAAATCGCAAGCTTTCTGAACGAGAACCATTCAAACAAATGTACTGGGCTCGGAACCTTATATCGTGGATCGAATATTTCGTCAGGTGGAGTCAGCGATGAAGCCATATCATTCTTAGTGACCAAAATACCTACCATAACGATGGGCCAAACACCTGAAGAAGTTGCGGACATGCACGTGTATAAAAGAAATCAGTGTCACTGGCTGATCACTGGTTTCAAGTGCATCATCAGCGTATGAAAAGAGAAAATTAGTACTTCTGGGTGGTCCATGGGCCTTTGATGAGTCCGTAACAATCCTACCCAACATCTAAGGATACAATCTGCATGTAACTCGAATAATGGATGAACAGTCAATCATACCGACATGTCTGTCTGATCGCGTTGACTGTCGTCTGTTGAGAACTGCAGGTCATGTAGAGATCATGCCTGAGACAAAAGTGTCAGATCTCACGCTGGTTCATAACTGCCCATAAATGTCCGAACGGCGAATTGCCAGCGGTCACAGTGAGGTTATGCACTGGCAAGGTCGATCGAAATCACTCTGACAGCCGCCGTAGCAAACCAGGAGAACAGGTTTTAGATTCAACTAAAAACTAGAGGCTTCCACTGGAAACTTCCACCAAACAAGTGGCTTCAACCCAACTTGATACAACCTATTGTCTTTAGAAAGATTGGATTTCCGAGCACACATTGTGCCTGTCTTCACTGAAAAAGGAGACCTGACTAGTCAGCTCATTAGAATATCATCAACAACGATGAGAAGTAGCATACAGGGCAATAAACGACCGGACATAATATTAAACCGATCTGACTGAAAAAATGCGTACAGAGCTGCTAGGGGAAATGACTTTGGCCAACGCTTCCAAGGTGATTCAAAATGTTTCAGTCAAATACCAACCGCCGGATTTCAGTCTACATGATGCAATATGACAGCCTATGAACGCACATCTATGGCAAAAATAACAAGCTGGTGGACTACTCTGATCAACTTCTCAGTTTCGCCGTTAACAGTTCCATCAAAAGTTCGCCTAGGGCTCTAGGAGCATTTAGAAGTCATCAGCAAGATCCACAAAATGATGGAACATGTAGGTTGTTGCTTGCCTTGGGAGACAGCAATATTTCGGGTGAAGTGTCCGGTGAAAAATTTCAAGCTGACCCACCAAAACTTTTGCTCCGTTTGGGGAACCAAAATGTTCCTGTCTGTCTGTCTGTCCTACTTACATTATATAAAAAAGGTAGTGATTACTACGCGTCCTTAACCCAGCCACTAGCTTAGTTGATACGGTAGTCAAAATATCCTCACTACTTTTTGATCAATTGGATTTTCACCCAAAGTAATCAAGGAGGCTTACCCCTCACCCGAATAGGTTTTGTCGGGCTGATTTCTCACGTCTGCCAAGTATTGGAAAAAAGCTTCAATTTTTAACAACCTGCCATTGTGTGTTCTACAGGCTTAGGCACCGCCTTTGACTCAGTCAACTGCAATACGTTGTGGAGTATCATTTTGTTTGGTGGAGCTCCAACAAAGCCTACTGTATCTATTCATATTGCCCCTCCACCATAGAGTGTTACAACTTTGATTTTCACACTGAGATACGACAGTGGGTTATCGGAAACCGATAAAAAAGAATTCACTCCAGAGAAATTCCAGTTTAGTACTGCAAAACAGCATAGTTTGCCCTCCTTTGCATAAACCACTGGAACTGTTTGGCTCACTACCCGATTAACCTGTGGTCGGCCTTGAGGTCGGCCGATCCAATGGCATTATATGGGTCCACTCTTGAATCTTTGCGACCGTCATAATATGCTTAACTATCATTACCACTGACTCGTCTTTGCCCCTTTATTGACTGTGATGCGGATTGATATTGGGGTGCTTAGATCTCCATTTCTGGCTGAACTGTTGGGTCATTTTTGCCGGTACACTGCAGCCCGTTATCCCAAAACATCAACCCAGGTATCCCTTGTCTTGCAAACTGAGGACGCCTAAAAATGACTACAGCTGCTGTGCTTAGGGTTGAGAGTTGTTCGATCTCAAACCAATAGCTTCAGTAGTTATGTACCATCAGGGATTGTTGTAGACTGTAAAAACAAATCTGCGGTAATATACGGCCACAAGTTTTCGAGAACATTCACAGGTATTCGAGCAATTTTAATTTTTCCTGCTCCAGCTGCTTGCAGCCAGTTATTTTGGTTCCTCCTTAGGAGCATTTCGTCTGATCGCTTCTCAGAGTTTAGTCAGTTTGACTGTGAATAGAGGGCTAGTGGTCGGACTCTTCAAAATAATGAATACAAGCTATGAATAACGTGCAGGCAACAAGTTTGTGTCCCTGATCGATGAGCCACTTCATCCTCGTACTTCTTGCGTCTGATCAAGATGAGCTGCAAGCCTTTTAGCACACTTAATGGTTTCTTCCCTAATGTCTCCAGTGGTTTGTGATTGGTCAGTAGAACAGCTTTTCTACCGAAAGTGTACATACTGATATCTTTTTTTTTCCTGAGCATAATTACGTCCTAACTTTGTCAGAGTTTGGTTCAAGATCTTTGGTTCTAGATAATATGCACTGTTATGGAGTTATGCTAGTTCACAATAGAATTTGCCTGACGGACGATCATCTTCGCCCTGACGGGCTGGAGTAACTTTGGTTGCATTTTCAGTCTTCAAACGTGAGTAGTGATCACTCTGTTCGGAACAAAAGCCTATTTGCTCTAGCTGCTGAAATCACATAGAACCTATGAACGGGTAAATGTAAGCAACACGTAACTTCGGAAACAAACCGCCCCACGTACCACGGATAAGGTCGCTTAGTATAAATGATTGGTTGTTTTAATTAACGAGACGTGTCCCACACCATCTTGTTCGCTACAGTGTAGTGTGGGCCAGCTTGGCATGCCTTGAATTACAGGTGCTATATGAGGCCATTCGCTTGTCTCTGAAGCATAGTTTCACTATTCAATACTATCGACGTTAGTGTCCCATTTTCCGGTTTCCGAGTATCAGACGTAGTGTATATTTGAAGAGCCAGTTTTACATGAGATGTAATAACTTTGATTTATAATGCCGTCATTAGTGAAAAATCAACTCAGAGTCCTTGTGTCGAAGGGACAGACATTCATGATAATAGGTATATATATATATATATATATATATAGCTATTATCTAAATCAAGCTATCAAAAAAGTTTCAGAGTTTGTTCTTTGAATCCGATGAGGACACTAAAAGTAAAGCTAAAACGTTAACTTGAGAAATATGCACAACACAAATATGCGATATGAATTTGAGGCTGTGTTCAAATTAATAGCCCAAAGTGACACACCAGATTTACGGTGATCTCGTCTTCAGGCCAAAATCCATTTGAAACAACCAATGGGTAACGTGATTGGTGCGAAAAATAGGTTCAACGCCATTCACACCGCAGATGTTTTCCCTATTTTGTACTGCATATCAGTACAGTCTTATTACTTACTTGTAACTTTAATTGGTCTCAACTCCTCAAATAATAAACTCGCCGATTTTGTGCTTGATAACCCGCGCAAGAGCGGTTTGTGAGGTAGTGGAAGCATCAAACCTTGTTAACTTACTATGTCCATTAGATAGTCAGAACTCTTCTTCCGAAATCCCCTTAAAAGGTCACATTTCCGTAGAGAATCCGCATCGGGTCATCCGTTTGGCGCGACTTCTTTTGTACTGCCTTCCGAAGAGAAGTCACTTCCTAAAACAGACTCAATCCCCATTCTTCCTGTAATCTCTCCCAGGGGCATTACTTTAATAGGGAATCTCTGATTTGTCCTAAAGTGGATTTATCATTTCCTTATGTTCCTTATGTATATTTCCATCATTATTTCGACTGTTATCTTGGTCTCATACAGAATTAAATAATGTGCATATTGTTATTTTCTGGTTGATCTTTGTCTGATGTTGTATGCTTCAATCTTTACACGGTTCATGCTTGATAACCGTGAACTCATATTCTTCCAGCCGAGATTTAACACGCAAATCTGTCGATTTTTCGCGTTTTTAATTTGCGAAATCCGTGCTTTTCGGTATCTGGTGTTGTCAGTAAAAGCGGTTATTTGATACTAGTTACGTGTGTGGTGCGCTTCATGCATTACCGAAGTTTGTTCGTTTCTGAACCTACCGTTGGCATACTGGCATACTCTGGTCTGAACATCCTGTATTTTTCGATCTAAAGATGATGCAAACTGCAGTTTGATTGGCAGTGTCCCACTACTGATAAATTTGCGGACAAAAAGGAATTCGGCTCGTTAAACACATGGTCGTATTTCAGAGGAAAAAACAACCCTTATCATGGAAACATCACAAACGAGAGATTCAGCTGGGTTCCAGGTGAGTCTCTCGCAAAACCAAATTGATTTGCAAATGAGTGTATTGCTTGAACCCTTATCTTGTTTTAGAGTGCCCAATTACACGGCTGTATAAGAGAGAGAGGATGATCGCAGGGGGCGGGGTGGTCAGGCACAAGCAGTTCTGTGTTAAGACAATCTGGTTGTGCAAAAAAGACAGGAATGAGTAATTAGGTAACACATCGATTACTACACCACAGTGGACTGTACGTGTGTGCGAACAATGAAGACCATTAATTAATATGGTGATTCCTGTTAAATTTTGATTTCCTCTGCTACCTTTCAAGTGCGTGTGTGACATCACCCAAAACGATTCACTCGAGTATCATCAGCTAGATATGGTATACATTAGATACGGGTATAGCTCAAGGAACTTAGCTGTTGGTGTAATGTGTGTAAATGCTTCTTCATTTATGATCTGAAGGCAGTGATTTTCTGATGATTCTAGTTTAACAACAGGGGTCGGTTGCGAAGCTGTTTTGCGATCCATCATTCGAGGTATAGTTTCTGAAGGATTCAACTGTCCAGAGATCACCATATTCCACGAGTATTAATTTCAGCATGCCATGTATAGTTTCGCTTCACACAACGGGAAATTTTGAGTCAAAGTCGGAAGGTAGTGAATCCTCTTCGTTATTGGAGAACTTTATTATACGATACATCCTAAGAGAATAGCCGAAGATGACCCATGGACAGAACGTGGTGAAGCCAGAAGCAGCAGAATCTTGAGTCAAAAACCAGATAAAGCCTGGTATGGTATTTCTGTTATTCCTTCTGAAGCAACTTCCGACCTCTACGGTAGTTCCGATGGGTGTTCTTATTTTCTGAAATTCTATCCGCCGTCCTGCACTCTTCGTGGATTTGTTTGGAATTTCATGCTGCATGGGAAATCAAGGATCCTGGTGCTAAGATTGAAACAGTCACCGGGATGCTTTATGAACTCGGAAGTTCGGTTACGCCTGGATTACAGAGATTAACGAACGGAGCAAACAGTCTATGGGAGCTCCCCACATAAGAAGATTAAACCGAGGAGAATATTCCACGTAATGCTTTTTCAAATAAAAGAGGAAAACTGAAAGCTTATCATACACATAACAGACTTTCTTGCAAGAATACATATAAAAGCATATGACTCACATGCCACCTGCAGTCAGGCTAATTTTTGACGCTGCTACCTTAGCCGCTCGCGTCGATTTACAAGCATGTTTTGGCTCACTGCAGTCCTTCGAAGCATTAATACTTAAGGGATACAAGAAATCTCCAAAGTGTCCTGAATAGTTTGCTTAAGCGGATCAATAAACGCTTAGTTTTCTCTAGTTTTATTTGAATTAAGTGCGATCAGATATTTGTGCTTCTATGTTACAACACAGGAACTCATGTGAGGAGGAATATTTTATGAGTCACTGCCCAAAAGTTAACTTCTGTTGTTTGTGCTGGAATGCTTAAAGTTTACCCCGAAGATCGTGATGTTATGCTTTTGAACAGGAAAGGTTTCTTTCATATGGCACTATTCAGTAAGCTGATGGCAAATCTGAACATCACCCTTCTTCAGACTCCTACGGTAGGCTTATTCCCTGCAAGTCATCAATCTTGCTTCGAACGTGAGAAAAGGTTTCTTAACAACTCCTGCTCCCCGGGCTTTCTTGAAAACCGTTGTGCGGTTGAAGTCTGGTGAAATATACATGACTTGCTGCGCTGAATCACTAAGAAAAAAAACGCAGAAACAATGTGATTTAATACCTCTTGAGATTTTTTGTTGTTCCTAAATAGCGAACGTGGTTTGATAAACTGAACCCGGGACACAACGAAATCAAAGAATCCCAACAGATAACAAAGGATTTGCTCAACGAAATGCATAGGTTGAATTTTCATTAGGCTCTAACTGACAAATGTTTCAGATTGCATCAAACTCTAGTTTCCCAAGAGTTAAGAAAATAAACAGCGACACGACGTCTTGAAGACTTTTACTTCAGTACACTACGAAAGTCCAACCAAGATCCTGGTTATTGTGACAGTTTATTTGCATGCGCTCACGGAGTTCAGTTTCTGACGTTTTTACGGAAATGCGAAGGAGCGACGGAAAAAGACTTAAGGCTTATCATGACTATCAGAAAATGCACACCCAATACAAAGCTGAGATGTTTCCACACACAGAATACATCAGGAGGATAGTCCTCTGAAGAGGTCTTTGAGTAGTTACTCCAACTGTTTCAATCTACACGTGATCGAAACCATCACGAACACAGGACTGGCACTTACTGGTGTACTAGAAGGAATAACACAATGACAATATCCACCGTCATTGACTCAAGTTGCTTGTTGTCGCTTCAAAAAACAGCTGATTTCGATAGCGTCACGCAGAGATCCTTTGAAGCCTTCCTTATCTCTATATCACTTAAACGTTCCAGCGATTTCCAGTGTTTGGTTTTGAAACTTACTCGAACTTCAATCGCTTCTGATCTCTTTGTGGTCTTCTAAAATTCACCTTACTGAGACTCAGCCAAAACGGTCGATGATAATAGCACAGACTCCACTAAATCACTTGTTTACGATGACAGTAATTACATTTCTATAGTTGACACGCTTTTAGTCTGGAATTTTTTCTTACTGCAAATCATCACTTTTTCACTCATATTTTTCTTAGGAACTTTACAACTTCAACAAGTGGACACAACTATGTAGCAATCAGACTGGAACAGAACGTGTCCAAAATGATCATTACTGTTTCTTCTATTCTGGTGAATTGTTCACGAAGGACACAAAGTGACAAAACTACTATTCGTTCATCAGCCGACTAGCCTTGGTTGTCCTATTTTGAATGAACTCATCCAAGACACACTGATCAACTAGATGAAACCGAGAGCAACAGAGTCGCGCATCCTCTTTGATCAAAATCACATTGAAGAGCTCCGTTTCTGCCGACAATTCCAAGGTGCGTGATTATTATTTTAATCTACCGTTGTCATCGCAGCCTTGCGCGATCCGATGGCAATCATATGGGTCAGATTTGATTGAGATGCTCACGCAACATGTTTGCGCGAGGAATGTAAACAATTCTTGATTGAAACATGGTCGGGCTGCCTTCTGAAGCACTGCGTGAGCAGGGGGAAAAACATCCACTCTTTATAGAGAAGCTGAGTAAAAGCAACTCGAAAAATATTATGCGTTGTCACTGATTCCATGAAACAGCGCTGCATAAAATAGAACAGCAGAACAAAAACCGTTTCATTGTTCTCACTGAGCACGATTTGTAGAGGTCTTTATTCTGGCTATCAAGACTTACGCTCCAACACACCCGTTTGAAATGAAGTTACAAGTTACTGAGTAACTGAAACACCAGGAAGAAAACTTAGGGGTATGCGAAAGTAAACGGCAATCGTATTAACCAATGTGCGAACACACCGGAATCTGCTTTAGGAAAGTCGCAGAATCCCAGTTGAACCTCTTGTTTAGGATATTCTTCAACTGAAGCACACAGGCCGCCTCCTGTTTCAGTTCGTTTCAGTTAGATATGCGAGATATTGCCGTATATTCACTTGGCGGACCACAATGATAATAAGGTTTCTGAAATGTTTTGACAACTGACGACCGGCTTCGACATTCCTGGGGCTCATTAGGTAGGCACAGCTACCAAATTTCCGTCAACCTCATGTTCGACTTGAAGAGAAGCCGCAAACAACTCGGGAAATACACTCACTCGCAAGGTAATTTGGTTACTTGACTTAGTCTGATCGCAGCTGAGTGGGTTCTTGGCACGTTCCATTTTGAGAGGTGCGAGCAAAACTTCACGGAATCAACAGATCACAGCGAATATATAGCTGACTAACTCAGCGCATTAACCCCGGCAATATAGCGCAGTTCTTCTGCAATCGATTACAGACCCAGCGAGTGTTGCATGGAAACCAAGGTCTTAGGCGGGATAACTCATTATCCGTTTGCCTAAGGAAATTGGAGGTTCCATAGATTGGCTTCTGCACAGTGTTCTTTCGGGGGTGTGTCCACTTCTACGAACAACCGGGCTGGGTATATGGGCCCTTTTACAATAGCATTCCTCACTTGGTATCCGGGATGCTTGTGTCCTAAAAGAGGTGAGCGTAGTCATCGGATCAGCTGCCTCCTGGATATGAGTTGAGTGTGATCGCACAACTTTTCTTCAGTTGATGAAAAGTGTATCCCGAGAGTCGTACCTGTAAGTCTTGTGATCGCATAAAGGATGGAGGCGTTCGACTATCATAGTTCTGGGTAACAGGGCGTGTGAGCCATGTACGACTGTGGTGCCCTACTTTAGTTGATTCAAATTGCATTCTTCAGACAGCTCCGGCAACGCATATCTGAGCATTCAGTAACTGATGATGATAACACCCGATGTGAACTTAAGGTTAGGATGAACTCACTTTTGACATTCTTCAACAAAGTTTACACCCCAAACAAAACAGACCAGTATGCAAGATGTCGAATTGTTTTCCTTCATATAAGATATTGTGAGTTAATATCATATGGTATAAAAAAACTGGTTTTCCCGGAAAATGTGCTGAAAGGTTGTTGTGAGTAGGTTTCTTGTACTGCTAAAGATCACACCCAGCTGTCTGGTTGGCTAGTGAGAAATAGTTCCGGAAAGGCGGCCTGAGTAATTTTTATTTGATATCCCCATCAGTAGCCCTTATCAAGATGCGAAGTGTTGCTTGTTGGTGGGACAACCATGGTGCAATCAACTGGCCAAGTTGGCCCCCGTTATAGGGACTGTCTACTTGTTTGCGCCGGGGAGAACCTTTCGAGTATCAACGCACATACCGTATATATATATAATGTCATATGACCACTTAATTCCCTGGGACTGTTTCTCTCGATCCACCTATTCCAGGTAAACTCATTTGTAGATTTAAAAAGGACTGCAGGTGAAAGTGTTGCCTCAAGTGTTCCTATTCGGAAGTGACACTCCCTATGACGAATTGGTGGACCCATATTCGGGTATGCTGATGAAAAAGAGTCCCGAGATCATAGTCGAAAAATACCGTTTGAAGGGTTTGACAACGAACGCTCTTCGCAGACCTCCAACCCTAAATGAACTCAGAAACCGCGAGGAAATAGCCAACCTCCCCAATGAGCACGACTGTTTTGAGCTACCTTTTACAGTTCGGCAGTCGTGGAGTAGCATCATCAGTATGAATAACTAAGTTATTCAACATTGCGCTGCGTTCGATTCGGTTGTTCGAACAGCTCTGTGGGAGTGCCAGTTGAAACGCAACATGAGTCCTGAACTCATTGATATCTGCAGGGTAGTAGATGGTGAAATTCCCCCCGTTTTGTGCTCAGATGTAGACAGAAGGGCTCTGTATTTTGCATTGATAAGCCCAAATAGGATGGAATCCTTCACTACGAACTTAATCTATATTCCTAGAAACAGCTGGTAAAACTATGGTTAGAGATTAGTTCGTTGTGTAGTCTATGTAAATTGCTATCTTTATTTGCCTGTTTATTTTACAAGGGATATTTGCCCCTTCTTAGAAGCACCGCCCTCAGATGCGAACGTTGCTCAAATGACCACGCTTGGTTTACCTTGTTAGGCCTCGAATAACGTGTCATACCAGTGAAGACCTATTTTATCAGGTGGCTAGCGATAGTATTTACCTTCATTATCGATTTGCTTTCATCATCAAAATGACTGAAGTATATAGTCATTGGAAGTTACGAGTGTAGATAAACTGCGTTGGTTTTTGGTTATCAAGGGCTGTGGAGTTCACCTCGTTTGTGTTCGCACCGCTTGTGCGGTTCACTACCGCAATGACTTCAATTCACTTAGTGATTTCCGCTTACCACCAAGTCCATACCTTTTTCTACAACTACGCACAACCCATCTATTCAAATGTGCCCACACTCTTCACGCCATATGGCATTTTCTTGCACCACGTTCGATGCAGCCAACAGGGCACTGGATTTTTTCGAACAGGTCTAACCGATAACGTCAGATGAAAAACGAATGACTTTTACACGACCATGGTCATTTGGGGTTCTGCCTCCAGATGCATGACGTTGGTTTCTATCTATTTTACTATGACTCAAGAACCTAGGCCATAGCCCATTTATTCCGCTAATTTCTGTCCGCCAGTTCGGACCCCTTAACTAAGTGTGGACCTGTGTTAGAACGTACGGAAGTGATCTAAAAATTTTGGTTGAAGCTCATCGCATTCACCAACATACCGCCGAAATATGTATCTCCTGTCTTCAGTCTTCTGAATCTTGCAACAAGTTCGCTAGTTCACCTTGATATTATTAGTCTGATGCTGTTGGATTTTTATCCCATGTACGTCAAAACGTGATCCAAATGTCACCATTCGATGAGAAACACCTAGAACCTCGATTCTTGAAAAGATGGGTAGCCGATTGCTAGCCCCTCGGAATCAACAGGCTCCAACCCATACTGTGGCTCAGAATACAACAGGCATCAGTCTGATTTGATATATCCTCCCCCGATTCTCACGTTGAATTATAGTACTAGGTGAACAGTCTAATCCTGTCCTTTGCCTTCTGATAACCTTGAACAATTTGA